>OMKL01017484.1:23117-37920 GCA_900302295.1 Parasudis fraserbrunneri
TTGAGCACAAAAAAAAAGTGTATATATATATATATATATATATATATATATATTAACCCTTTCTTCCCCTCTTAGGTTTTGTACTTAGCTATGCATTTGAGTTATGCACTGGATTATGGCACTATGATGCGGGTAATACCACCGATTGTTTACTCTTGAGTTGATCCTATTGCCAGTCTCTTGTAAGTCGTTTTAGATAAAAGTGTCTGCTAAATGACTAAACTGTAAACTGTAAACTGTAAACTTCCATACTAAAAATGGACAGGAAAAAGTCACTGAAATTGCACCTACCGATAACTTACAAATGAAGGATACATATCAGTACATACACTCAGTGGTTATTACAGTAGATACACCTGTTGCCACTTTTTTAGGTGTACAGGTGTACCTAATGAAGCGGCCACTGAGTTATAGGAACGATCTAATCATCTGTTTTGAGAGAGGCATACTGTTTCTGACAGGAGCCGTCTTCCAGTGCACTGCAGATGACCATTCACTCCATTGCCCTTTGTACGTGTCTTGGTTGGGACTGGAGCGGACCCTAATAGTGTACTCGGTGTCTGGCATAAAATTATGATCATCTACTGAGATTTTCCTCTTGTCTGTCTGAAGGCTTTTTGGCTGGAAGAAAAAAAAAGAGGGAGAAGGCTGTTAGTGTATATAATCAAAAGTGTATATTATCAACTTTATTTCATTATCAAGGGTACTCCAGGCTCGCTTGTTACTGAATCTTACATTTTCTTTGTGGCCTCTTATGTTATAATGGAGTTGATACACCAGGTTGTTGGTCAGGTAGAAGAAAGACAGATTCTCGTAGCCACTTTTCCAGCTGAAATGGTGTTTACTTGAATTGTGGATAACTGTGAGACAACATGGTGTGTTTGGTGTAACTGAGAAGAGAATGAGACACAGCAATCTGTGTCAATATCATATTAAAGATAGTGTATTATATCTTTTTTAGGTTTCTTTTTATCAATAGGTGACCATGGCAAATGGTGTTGGAAAAAAAAAACTCAGACAACAAAAAAACCTCTACATTTGACTCAACTTGTTAAGGTATCGTATATAAATATTCTATATATTTTGCATACTTCGCTCCCTGTGTGTGAGTTTGAGGGGAAAAAGCCAGGATACTTAGGTTCCTTACTGTTTTTTGAAGGCATGTAGTCTTTATCCAGCATCTCGCAGCTTTCAGACGTGTCACTTGTTTTGTGACAGAGAGAGACCTCAAAACGATCTGTGTCCACGAAGGTCTCTGGATCTGGGTAATAGTCATCGACAGGTGTTTGAAGGGATTTGTCGAGTGCACAGCGATAATATTCGCCGGTACTTGACAGCACGCACTCATACTTCTCACTGCACGGTAAGAGGATGCAAAACAGTCATTAGATGACCAACATAATAACAATAATCATATGTACATCGTCATATTGAAGGGACATTATTGAAATGTGTCAATTTATCGGAGTATCTTCCTCACTCTTCAGCTGCCAGGAGGCGCTGCATGAAAACCAGCCAGTAGGAGCAGTTGTCACGGCAGGCACCTACTGATGTGATACTCAGGGAACAGTTGATGGTATACAGGTAGTCGTTCTCACAGCGAAGGCCATGGTCCACACTTGGAATAACCCGATTTGCTGTTTAAGTGATATCTCAAAAAAGTTACTTCACAGAGACTGCTCAGGAGATTGTACGATCAATCTCTCTTTCTCCGCAGAATATAAAACACACAATTTAATCTAGAATTGGATGGATTTGTTTTCATAGTAAATAAGACATTAACCTGTGGTAGTAGAATTCCCATGCAGACAGACAATGTTGGCAGACATCAGAAGAAAGGCGATGAGCAGCATCATACTTGGGCCCTGGTAGACGAGCTTGGTCCATCAGGTCAGACAATATGCACATCACCCCTGTGTCATCTCCACTGAAATAAGGTTGCTCTGAAGCATAAAGAAATACTTTCACAGCAAGACTGTAAGTGGGAGGTGTCAGAAAGTCGCTTCATACTGATAGCTATCACTCTGCGATGTTACTTGTGGTAGAGGGTGTGCTTTTTTAAGGAGAGGTGTATTAGTAGACCTATTTTTATGGTCTATGGTCGGACCTCGGGTGACAGAGGGCAAATATTACACTGAAACCAGCCATCAAGGTTCTCAGGCCTAAATTATGAATGTATTTGTTTTTACACCATAATCATTTGCCCTCTTTAACACCTACTGTATTGCACGCCCGGCCACCTTTGTCAGTTGTTGAATTGCCCTTCTGAGGTTTCTTCCCTTTTTTCCCTGTTAAGGTCTTGTGGGAGTTTTTCCTTATCTTCATTTAGGGTTAAAGGTCACAGGGTGTTGTTCCACTCTGGGGTTGTGAATCCCACTCAGACATGTATTGCGATATTGGGCCATACAAATAAATTTGACTGGACTTGATCGTACTTGCCCCTTTTCTGCACAGGACAGATCATCTGGTTGCTTGTGACACAGGAAGACCTTTGTTTGAAACTGAAATAGAATTGCTTTAATATCATGTTTGGTGTGGTGCATGACGACCTTACGGTGGTGCGTAGAATACATATGGAGAAAACACTGGGGCCATTAACTCAATCATAAACCCAGTAGCCTAAATAGTTTTTGGCCAAATCATTAATTTTAGAGTGTGGTGCACTTTGAATGAAAATGTGGGTATCCAGCAGGTACTCATCAGTCCAAAACATTTGAAGCTGAGGCGTGTTGCAAAGTCTGAACACATCTGTTGAACACAGCTGCAGCATTGAGGTGCTGAGCCTAATTTCAGTTACATACTGTATCTTATATCATGAATTACTGTCTAACTGTGATTGCAAGGTAAACATTTGACTGCCTTAAAGGTAGAATCTGTAATGCTGTCAAACAGCTACCTCTAGGTAAAAGAGCCTCAGTTAGTATTGCACTTTGTTTACATGTTTCTTTGTGGGTTTTTTTGTCTGCTGTGTGGGTTGGAGTTGAATGGGGGATAGGGGATGGGTTGCTATTGCTGGCCACACCTTTGGCTCTGCCAAGGTCTGGAGAAATGTGGCCAGCAATAGCAACCCATCACCTATCCCCATTCAACTCCAACCCACACATCAGACCAAAATATAAAACTTAAACAAAGTGCAATACTAACTGAGGCTAGTTTGCCTAGAGGTAGCTGTTTGACAGCATCACAGATTCTACCTTTAAGTTCTACAAATATTATGACCTCTTTTGTTTTTGTTTTGTAGATACAATTTTCCCAAAAAGTGTGATTCTAAAACAGCATGATGAGAATCGATGTATAACAAAATGTTTTAGAGAATTAACAACACTATATACTGATATGAAGTCTATCCATGTTTCGGCCAATTGCTGTCGGAGGGGGTTCTGTAAAACACTGATAATTTCTGCTCTCAATCTCTTCTCCCCACATTGGCGCCCCTCACCCATCAAGCCACGGTGAGGTGGTTAGTGAGAGAGTTCAAATTTGTGCTGTTGATTATGAGTGAGAAATCATGACACTGAGACATAATTAACTAGTTGAAATGACAAAACCGTTGTACCTTTCACATAATCTCATTCTAATTAAAAACATGCTTGCAGTGAAGTGTCATAAATATACTTTGAGTGTCAGGAAAAATCTATTACAATATCTGATCAGAATAATTGATGAGTAGTCAAACCCTGTCATTAAATCTATTTAAATGTTGTAGTCAATCCATTTTACTGTAATGTGTAGCTTTAGATACAGAAATGGAAGCAGGCAGTTCAAGTTTATGTATGATTTGTAAGGGTATTTTGTGGCATTTGTGCTTTATTGATCTAAAGATATATTTAAGCAACAATATGAAAGCGAGTGCTATATCGCGGTTATCGACACAAGTGTTTAGCAGTCGTAGGACTGAGATCATAGGTCGAGGTCCGTGGATTAGATCAGATCAAATGAAATTTGGTGCATACATAACCATGCGTTACAAATTTACCTCTCGAACCATCAAAGTACACCATGTAGTATTTTCCACCATTTTGCCTATATTGAAAACCGGTTTTCCCCTGAAGGACACCATAATAACACCATACTTGGTACCCAGCCATAGAAGACCGAGATGCACCTAGAGTACTACATACTGTACTCAATACAAGCATGGGGAGGCAAATTTGTCACAGATTGTCCCAAAGGGTGACTTCATCATTCATGTGGAACATGTTTACCATTGCCTTTTTAAGATGTCATGTGTAAATTGCATCTTGTATGTTTTGCAAGTAGCAAGGTATACTGTGTGTGTGTGTGTGTGTGTGTGAGAAAGAGAGCTACAGAAGTACTACATCAGTCCTGTGGTTGTGGTGTGTGATTCTATAAAAGATAAGAGCTGATACTGGAGCTTGAGGTCATGTGACATGAGTTGTACTCTGTGGTTTGTGAATATCTGTCATATTCATACTATCCAGCTTGTAAACACGCTAAGTTGCACAGCACACCAATGGAATCCATCGTATAGGAAACAATGTTCAGTCATTGTTTATTTAATTCCACTTTAGCAAACCAAACCAATGTTTGTCAAAGGCAATTTTCACATAATTGTTTTTTTCTAATCTCAGTAATATTCTGTTTTCAGACATGAACCATTGCTTGTGATACATCAGCCATTTAAACTGGGGTCATGAGGTCATAAAGTAGCCTAGCTGCTACGTCTGGATAAATAGTTAACATATGTTTGAATTTCAGCTGTTTCTCACCTGTGAAAGGTGTTGCAACAGCTGTAGCAAAGGTCAAAAGTTAAGACACAGGCACAACAAACGTTCATAAGGCCCTGTATCATCAGTCTTATCTATTTAGAGCAATGTGTCAAATCAGGCTTCATGGCATTTGAACAGGAAATGTGTGTAACTATACAGGTAGCTATGACTGTTTATGCTACAGACAACAGTACGAGTTCAACTTGGTTGGCATTTTTGCTCTTCAAACAGATCTACCACAGAGCATAACTGCGGCCTATTCTTATATCTTGGAACCTCAATACCTCTACATGTGTGAAGCAATATAACTTTGTTTTAAAAAAACAGCTTGTGAGGAGAAATGATGCTCTTGTAACTGAGATGTCAAGTCTTGATATTGTGCAAGAGGAGAAACCATGAGATGTTTGGCTTTATCTGCATCTTGATACGAACACTTTTCTTTCTGTCTTTTGATAAGTGCTTCCGTCTTTATGATAAATACTAAGAGATAGGAAAGACAGCTACAGACATGTTTCGGTTGAAAATAGCAGTGGCTCAAAATAACATTTACACTGCCTTTTGAAGATCTGAAGAGGCTGTGAAACAACGGCTGCAACATAAAGGCAAATATTATACATGTCTCAAATGTCACAGTCAAATAATTTGGAGGACTGCCAATGATGTATTTGGTAACTTGTTCTTTGATAATAAAATAAAACTTTACAACTCTGTATCGTGATTAATATAGGTTCAACAATATTGGAAGACAAGGAAACATTTTAAAAAGAAGGAACTGAAGAATCAATGAAAATTTGTTTTGAAAGTATGAATAAGTACAGTATTTGTAAAAGTTAAAGAGAAAATAAGTCATGGCTCAGCATACATTGTTTAATGCAAGGTCTTTATACAACTGTCAGCAATAATTATATTGCACACACCTCCAGTTTAAGTCTAGAGAAATCCAGCAGAATATAAAAAGAAAGAACTTAAATATGTAATGGGGTGGCCGACTTGTCCCTTGGTTTGCAGTGTTCATTTGGCATGATTGAGAATGTGCATGGCATTAATTGCAGCGAATTGAATATTATACAATGCTCATAGTGGGTTTGATTGGCTACAAGTGTGACCATGGCTTAGTTCCTTTCTCACACTGGACCAAATATTTTCCTCTCACACATTGCCCCCTGAACGCTGCCTAGCTATGGATGTCTGTCAGTCTGAGCTCCCCATGCAGTAACTGAGAATTGTGCTGTGCCCAGGATGAGCTACATTCCCTGTGTAGTCCAAAAGAGAACGCACAGTGTTGTTTTGTGTTTACCAGTGCTGTGTCAAGATGCTCTTGATGAGGAAGTTGTGGTGGTACCACTGTGAACCTGCAAGACAACCAGACTCAAGTGGACAGGCACAGTGGAACTCTGATCAGGCACCTAAACAACTTTTAGAGGAGGACTGAAATCCATTCTTATTCTTAAGCCAATTAACTTCACGATTTGACCCCCTTTCCCTTATCATTGCTGAACTGTTCTGGGTTTAATAGTAAGTGGCTGGGTGTCCTCTTGCACATTTCATAAACATGCAATATCAAGTGGTCGCAAGGTTACAGTAAAATGTTATCAATAAAGCAATACATTATCTTTTGAGGTCGAAACTCAGCATTTCTGTGTGTTCATGACTGTTGAATAAAGTGTTATATGTACCAGTTACAAGACATAAGAAAAAGTGGCTAAAAGTGACATGATCAGAAGTAGGCATAAACACAGTTTTAAACAGTTTAGACTCAAAGTTTCTATCTAGATGAAGATGAAGTGCTTTGCTTTCAGTGTTCGTTCATTATTGATAATTACATAAATACTTAAAATAGATCATATCACAGACAGTTAGGTTGATACTTTTTTTTCATGATTGTCATTAAATGAAGTCAGACCCTCACAATGAGCAACAGATGACCAACACTATTACAACACATGACAATCATGATGGTGCAACTGCAGTGCACATATTGCAATATTTGATTGTCTGTTTTGTGACCAAAGTTTCTACTTTTAGTCTCTACACAATTCAAGCATCTCACCAGTTTCTAGTTTTTGTCATTGAAATATCTGGACATTCTAATGTTCATTTGTATCCTTTTTCTCAAGTTGCAGTGCAGATGTACACACCATCTAGATTCCCATGTCTCATTGTCAAGTCAAAAAAGGGTTGTTCAATATATTTGACCATTAGTTTTTTTATTGATTAAATCAACCCTAAGCCCTTGGCTGTAGAATTATATTGATTCAAATCGGGCCTGTACACTGTATTAAATATAAACTGCAAAATAAAATAAAATAAAGACAAATAAAACATTACACCTTAAAAAAAGGAAAGAAATGGCAGTTATGATGGCATTTTCCCCAACCCTGCATAATGCCTGCGATTACTGTAGTATTGTGGTAACGTGGGTTATTGTTGCAGCTGGAGCATTAGCAACCAGAGCTAGCTGTAATGTTGTCCACTTGAGACATCCCGTCCTTGATCACTCACAGAGCAGTTTACCATCGAAGGAGGAGAGGGTGATAGCGAAGGCCTGCAGGGCACACATAGGAAAACTGTAGTCCATGGAGAACACGTCCTCTGCCACACGGCCAAACTGCATCACTATGTAATCCTCTGGAAGAGAGATGAAGGGGTGGGATACAGGGGAGGCGGTGAGTGAGGGGAGGAGTTGTGGACACAAACCTTTCACATACAGTCAAGTTTCTTTTTGGTTTTTTTATTTATTTATTTTTAATCTTTGCTTACCCCGGGGCAGGTGGACTGAGTACATTTCTATTTATTTTTTAAACAAACACGTGCTTCACACTCATCACTCATTCAGCTACACATTATTCACAGCTTGGGAGCTCCTTAGTGTAACCACAGTCTTCTATTGTACTGTTGGCCACTGAGCGAAAATACCTTGCTCAAAAGGCACCTTGACTGTAACTGTTTGGGGGAGGGGCTGCTCATTCACTGGTCATTCACATAACACCGTTCATTTTCAAATCTCACCGTTATCGGGATGTACGATCTGGAAGTTTTTGACGGAGGCCTGGGTGACGCGCCCGTGGAAGTTGAGGACATAGGACTGGGTCTGTTCATTCCAGCTGGGGGACTTGTTCACCAGGGTGACCAGGTTGTCTGTGTTGCCGTTCTCGTGGCGGGCCAGCAGAGTCTCAATGTCCTGCAGGGGGCAGCAAAATACGGGTCTGTATGGAGAGTGATACCTACCGTCTACTCCCTATTGTCTGTGGTGCTGTCAGTGAGGTCCTGTTGTCATCGTACCATGTGTGTCTGTCTGTGTGACTGACTGCTGAATGTCAGAAGTTGTTGAGATGTATAAGGACCACCGTCACCAAGACAAATTCCTACAGCCTCATCGCATTTGGCAAATAAAGTGTTGGCAATTATAGAATGGCAACGTTCTTCATAAACTCACAGTTTTCGGCTGAATGCAAACTCTTTCGTCGTTCTCCAGCATACCGGGGATGACCACCGTCATTTTCCTGGGGCCTTTGAAACCTAGAACATTTGTCTCCTAGAATACCACAACCGCTTGTGTTAACAGGTCTCACACATGGAAAAGGGGAAGTCGCGAGTCAAAAGTATAAAGTTGTGACTCACGTAGCAAATGGCGGCCAGCTCCTGTCTGACCGATTCACTCTCTTTGATGAAGGGCTTTTTCTCCGGGTTCTCTCCTCCATCAAACACGGTGAACTTTGTGCCCAGAACATTGGACCTGATCCAAAATTGACCATGTTAAATGAGCGATTGCGGGATGACAGATAACAGAATCAAACAGAGAATAGGAGAGCGAGCTGAGTTGTACCTTAGTTTTCCTATATAGCTGTTTGTATCCCTGGACAGATCTGTGGGGTCGATGGAGATGAGATAATTGGATGTTTTACACTTTTTCCTTTTCCTGCCTGCCATCAAAAATACCTATGAGGAAACATGAGGAATGAATGGGAGAGCAGCAGAAAGATAGATTGAAAGTACTATGGTGAGTTGTGACAGCATGAAAGGACAAAAGCACATTACTGGTAGCCTACTTCAACAAAAAAACAAAAAAAGAGTATTAAAATAATTTAGTTTAGATGAAGTTTCATTTAAAGGGATACTCTACCCATTTTAAGACATTTTGTTTTGAATTGGGAGTCATTTCAGTCCATCCATCAAAAAGCACTTGCACTAGTAGTAGTGTTTTAATTTTTGAGATATTGAAATAAGAAATTGTCAGCATTTATTAGCAATGCAAGTGGAAGTCTATTCGATATGCAGAATGTCAAAAAAAAAAGTGATTGATGACTTCCAATGACAATGACTTCCATGGCTAACAAATGCAAATAAATTCTACTTTCAATATCTCAAAAACCAAAACACTGGGGAGTGTCTTTTTGTTGTTGTTTTTAGGATGAACTGAAGTGACTCCCAGATAGGCTTCTAAAAATATATTGGAGTATCCCTTTGGGTGTCTAACCTTCTTGCCATCCTCCTTCTCCATGTGCAGGTAGTACGTGGGATAGATTCCCTTCTCGACACCTCGCCGGTCCCTTGTGATCCGACACTGGATGGTCACATCCCTGGGGGCCGGACGCAAGGCGAACTGTTCCAGATCTTCCACCAAAACTGGAGAAACCGGCTGAAACCAGAATAATAGAGATGCTAGGAAAGGTTTCAAGACTATATTACTGTCATATATTTTGATTATTTAATTCTTTGGGAGCTTGTTTAGTCTGTGTATGTGTGTTCTAGTGTTTGTCTTGTTTCATTCTGTAATGTTATGTGTTATGTGGTTGTAAGTTGTGATGGGTTTGCATTATAACAATATAAAGTTTGGTTTAACCTGGGGGTTATGGGGTTATTCATGTTTTAGAATATACTGACTGGTTAGTAATATAGTTGTTTTATTTGTTTTGTTTTTTTATACTCACTTTTTCAACAGAATCGCTATCTGAGGATGACCTCTCCCTGTAGTTGGAGTTCAGCGAAGCCAGATTTTTCTTGGTTTTCTCTCCTTTCTTGGTCTTTTTTAGTGTTTTTTCTCTCACAAGAACCTCATCATCCTTGCTCTCATTGTCGCTAATTTGGCACCTTGCTGTGGAGACAAAACATGCACTAAAGTTATTCCATGTGACAAACAGGTGCATAGAGAATTACTGAGCAAACATTTGACAGGCACAGTAGGTCAGATGGTTGGGGAGTAATGGATTGCATGTAAAAGGATTACGATAATCTGATGACAAGGAATTTCTATCTTGTGATCCACTACAGTGGCTGTAAAAAAACACAGTTATCAGATTGCGGATACTTTCAAAAATGTGGGTGATAAATTGTTGGATTATGCAGGGACATGAATAGAAAAAGGAAATAAGACTGTGATATTATAGATCGTCATCATTTTGGTACATCTTAAAATAATAGTTTATAATAGCTGGAGATAATTACAAGAACTTTCTTCAAATTACAGGCTGTAAATTGGAATAAATCGTTTGTTTAACTGCATATTCTATAGATTTTTGAGACAAAGTATCCCAAAAACACCTGAAAGTGTTTGTCTAACTGCATATTCTATAGGTTTTTAAGACAAAATATCCCCAAATTGTCTGAAAGTATTCAGATTTTGTTGCTAAGCTTGAGCATACCAGTGGGGTACAGTACTGATTCCAGTTTTGAGCTTGTAGACAGTAATCTAAAATGGATTGTATTGCTCAACCTTCCCAACCCTGGCAGATGGTAGCCGAGACCACTCACATGTATTGAGTTGTTGTTTCTTCCTCGGGGTTTGTGGCATAGGACATTGGGTCCAGTCCTTTTCGTCTTCACTGTCATCACCTTTACTCGTCTCGGGCCTTGCCAAGTCCACCACTGGGTCTATTTCAATGGCCGGAGGCTGCAGGAGACTGTTCTCTGCAAGTGGAGACATGCGGCTGTCTTTTACACACACATTAATATTCCAATATTGTTCAGGATACTCGAGTGTTCCATCAGTGAGTTGGTACATGTAAACACAACATCCTGTTTACAATAGCCAGAATAAGATCGTATACCGACAATGAGAAACCCCTTATCCCGTTAACTGTTGGGTTTTGTTATCTGTGTTTTCAGTTTCCATGGTAATACTGACAATATTCCATTTACTGATGTATTCAGGCATATTGGTAATTGGCATATGAAAATGCACTTACCTTATCTGCAGGGTTCGAGTTATAATCTGAGCTTTGTGGGGGTCTGTAAAATAACTAACATCAGGGGGCAGAGATAAATAAATAAATAAAAGCCTAAAGGGTGCGCTCTGTGAGAGAGAGAGAGAGAGAGAGAGAGAAAGAGAGAGAGAGAGAGAGAGAGAGAGAGAGAGCTCATTATGTGGTCCAACACTTTCACACACACACAGCAGCATATATTTTAAAGATAATGTTGGCTGATACATGTAACAGCTTCTTCTTCCAAATGGGTTAGAACGTTTGTGGCTTGCACCATGGTGGCTTGACGGTGAAGTGCAGCCATACTGTCATTCACAAGAGAATATGATGCATTTAGTTCTTTTGGAAAACATGTTTCTTTTAGCCTATTTATCTTGTTAATGTAAATAATTCTCATTACATTGAAAAATGCATTATTTGTGATTAAAATAATGGTTGTTGGTAATGTATTAGCGACCCCCACAGATGTATGATTTTACTGCTTTCATGGGAGCTCAGCTCCCACTGGCTCCCACATAACTCGAACCCTACTTATCCTGTCTATCATCTTAACCAGTATATTAGCTAGTATCCAGAATATGAATGTGCATGTAAACACACTCATTCATATACTGTGATAGCTGAAGAGAAAAGATTACTCTTTATGCCACATTTAGCAGGAGATTGCATTTGATGCTCTGTAGGGTAAATACACTGACATAACATTGAAGTTCCTCTTACTCTCTGGTTCATGACATATGTTCTTCTCTGTGTCTTCGGAGGCTTTGTCCTTCGCTTTGTCCCTCTTCTTTGTTTTTTTCTCTTTCTTTTCCTTGTCTTTGTTCTTTTCTTTCTCTTTTTCTTTCTCCTCGCCCTCGTCCTGTTCCACCTCTGAAAAAAGCAATGTGTTGTAGGTACAGGCATTTCAAATAATTTTGTAATAGAGTATGAGAAACTAGTCTGATGTCTTCAACAGAAAAGGGACAGCATATCAATAGTACAACCACATGGATTCAATTGTAACCACAAGATCAGGTGAGGGATTTCTCTAATCTTAGTGTGAAATATATTTTTTCCCCTGTTCAAGTCTCGGACAAAACAAAGGTGGAAATAGAACGAGTACTCATGCCCATCCTTAATGTGTTGAATAAATAGATAATTATTTTTATTTTTTATTTTTTTAAAGCATCTCCTGGATTTCAAACATAACACTGTTGTTGGACCAAAACGTTTTTTCTTCTTATTAAAAGTTGATTTGAATTTAAAGTTGACATGGTCATCTATGCGCTGGGGTATTCTCATGACCTGAGGACCCATGAAACCTATTCAACACCTAATGTAGAGTCAGAGATGCAGTGGTAAAATAAAAGGGGGATAAACTAGCTCCAGTCGATGATCCCACACATATATGTTTTTTCCAGTATTCTTTTGTCTTATTTCCTCTAGAGGACCATGTTTTTATGTAACTTCCATCAACCTGTTACTACTATTCTATACAATGAATTTCAATTACAAAGATTTATATGAGCTTAAAAAGGTTGGTAAAGTTTGTTTCACAAATAAAAAGGTAGGTAAACTGAGTTGAAGTGGGGGAAGCCTCCATCACATTCCTGTGTATAATTTACAGGGTTCCCACACTTATTTTCCCATTCAATTCCAAAACCATGGAATTTATGACTTTTCCATAACTTCATAACAAATTTCCATGACTGTATTTCTAAAGTGTACTGAATGAACAATCTTTAACTGCTATATTGCTGATACTGCTAATGTGTTATGTTACAGCAAGTTTACAATGTGACTAGTGGTTGGAATTGTGCAAAAAATAGCCACACAATCTCTCTAACCTATTTTCGCCTTATAAATGCTGTAATTTATATTTTCAAATTTACATCAATGATAAACTTATGGTCATGATTTAAAAAATGTCCTAAAGTTTGAATGTTTATGATTATTTTTGGAGATACAAAGTTTTGATCTGACAACAGCGATTGATGATCATGGCATGAAGACACAAGCACACACACGTTAGAAATATATGATCATCTTGATATTCTTACGCTTGGCTTTCTCCTTTTTCACCCCTTTCTTCTTTGTCTTTTTTCCATCAACCTGGCCATCATTTTCCACCTCACAGTTTGGCTCTGGCTCTTTCTCAATCTCCAAGTCCATTGTCTTGGGAACAATAGGCTTCTCAGGAGGCATCTCGTCTGAGGTCATAGTTGATGTTATGCCAAACTCACCCAGGGTGATCTCTTCCAATGGATTATCATGGGCATGTTCAATTTGGGAGTCTATAGAGGGATGAAAAACCAAAAATGTACAAACATTTTATTAAGCACTAATATAAGACTATTCCAAACTTAATAGAACAAACCTTTTAAAGACTGACTGCAAAACTTTTAAATATTTTTTGTAATATGCAGTTGTTCTATTCTACAAGTTATTAAATTTCACAAACCATTCAAGGAAGTGTTGCTCTGGGATTGGCTGATTAACAGGGCCGTGTCATCGGTGCTGTTGGCCTTGTGCTTTCGGTTCTTGGGCCGAGCATCTCGATTGGCTGTTACCATCTGAGCATCAGCTCTCCTCCTCTGCTGCTTCCTTATCAAAAGGCTTCGCTGAGGGACATGGAATGTTGATCTTAATTAAAACTCTATCAATGAGTTTTTGATGCTTGACTTTGTAACCTCATCTGAACGGCTTCAGTGTTTAAAAGGTCATATCAGTAAGCCAAGGTCGGGTTACAGCCTGTGTGAGGACCGTTTTGACTCAACCACTGAATGTTTACACCATGCTTATTCCACAAAATTTAACTCGGTTTGAGTCTACATGGCTCTCATTCCAAATAATGGACAACACATTTCAAATATCATCATGATCGAACAAGCTGTTGAGTTCATTGCTGCTTCGGAATTCCTTGTATGTAGGCTACTACATACAACATACTTGGAGGGTTTGCACACCCAGGCGGAAGTGGCTGTTCATAATACCAGAAGAACACAGGAGAACAGTTCACTCACAGCTGTTTTCAGTTGCTAGCTGTGAAATCAGAAGGATACACTGTCTGTTTTGCCAAAAACACAAATGATGATTCAGTGGTTTATTTGGGAAATTTTTGCTGACCTGGAACCAGAAATAACACAGGAAATGACCTGGCGGAAAGAATTGTAACGATCGAAACAATCATGTAGTAAACATAAACTCCATACTTCAAAAGTTGGTCTTTTTAGTATTCACACAAATCTCTTTTGCATACAGTATTTGCATATTAAATGCAAATAGTACGTAGCATGGAGAATTCGGAAGCAGAATGTTTTTGTTTTTATGAGAATAGAATATGAGGCCAAATGACTCAAAACATCACAGGGTTCCTCACTAGTAGGATATTTGTCAGTTTGGTGCAAACACAGCATTCACATGTAACACAACACTTTCTGTTTACCATGTATTTATCTGAAATTCAATTGGATCTGGCGGTCAGATGGTTTGGCCTATCAAGTATGTAAATCATACATGTAAAATTGTTTGTCCCTTGATGCCACACAGCAAGTTTCCAATATGGGTATCTTTTGATATATGACTAATGGATCAGGACAGGAGATACAAGTTTGGCCTGATGGTGGCACTAGAGGAAAGGTCATGGGGTCACAAAAATGTATAGGTTTCTTCCTCTAGTGGTCATGAATTTTCACCACATATTGTATGGCAATCTGGCCATAACTTTTCAGTTTGGCCTGATAGTGGCACTAGAGTAAAGGTCACGGGGTCACCAAAATCACTTGGTTTCTTCCTGTGAGCAAATCTTATGACTGTGCGATTAACAGGTCAGGAAATGCACTCATTTGAAAATGTTGGCCTGATGGTGGCATTAGAGGATACCAATATCAATAG
>OMKL01017484.1:46489-62676 GCA_900302295.1 Parasudis fraserbrunneri
CTCCCTATTGCTGCTCGAAGACTCTAGACCTGGCATTCCATGCAGCAAGGGGAACAGCACCCTCATACCTACAGGCAATGGTTACCAACTATACACCCTCACGGACCCTCCGCTCTGCCTCCTCCGGGCAACTGAGAATCACACCACACCGGGCACCCAGTGGGAGCTCAACCAGATGCAGGCTATTCTCAGTCCTGGCCTCACGGTGGTGGAATGAGCTTCCCACCGCAGTCAGGATAGCTGAAACCGGCTCAATCTTCCGCCGCAGACTAAAAACCCACCTATTCAAACAGTATCTCACGTAACTTCTTGATACTTAACCAAAAGAAAAAGTATATATATTAACCCTTTCTTCCTCTCACAGGTTTGTACTTAGCTATGCACTTGAGTTATGCACTGGATTATGGCACTATGATGCGGGTAATACCACCGATTGTTTACTCTTGAGTTGATCCTATCGCCAGTTTCTGGTGTGCACACACTTGTAAGTCGCTTTGGATAAAAGCGTCTGCTAAATGACTAAACTGTAAACTGTGATAAACCTGAATCAGAGTTAGAATCAAAATCAGAATCACTTTTATTCGCCAATGTATATGGATACAAAGTATGTAGATATGGCGGCATGGTGGCATGGTGGCGCAGTGGTTAGCACTGTTGCCTCACAGCAAGAAGGTCCTGGGTTCAAACCCCGGTGGGGGGCCTTTCTGTGTGGAGTTTGCATGTCCTCCCCGTGTTTGCGTGGGTTTCCTCCGGGTCCTCCGGTTTCACCCACACGATAATAAAAGACATGAATGCTAGAATCAGTGGAGCAAAATATAGCAGTAACACGGTGGCTCACCCTAAATGTCTTCCTGGGACTGAAGAGGTGCACCTCCTCCTTCTGGTACAGTCTGAAAAAGGAATGGGCCAAGGCCTGCTCAGCAGTCAGACGAAGAGCTGGGTCCACGACTAGCAGCCTGGTTATCTGAACATAAAAGGCAATAGTGATGATAATAACCATTGCTGTTTGTTATAAACTGTTACTTCTCTCAGTACAATAAATAGTACAATTAATCATCCTAGTAGAGCCTTTTAAATTTAGATAGGTGTACAGTGCAGTCTCACCAGATCTTTGACAGTGTCGGACCTGTCATCCCATTCAGGGGAGCTGAACTGATAGCGACCTTCCATGATCATCCTCAACATCAGCATCTGTTTGCGGTGCCAGAATGGTGGGGAGCCGGCCAGTAAGGTGAACAGGATCACTCCACATGCCCAGCTTAACAATAAGTACAGAAAAACAATGAGGCAAGAACCAGAAATAGGTTGGTCACAAAGTGATTCAATGTTTGTGTTTTGTGCTTTTGGATATAGAGACAAATCCTATTGACAAAGGAACTATAGCCTTAATTATTGACACACACGGGGGGGGGAAAACTCACAGGTCAACTTCTTTCCCGTAGCCTGGGTGCATCTCATCCATAGAGCATCTCAGTATTTCAGGGGCCAAATAACCAGGCGTCCCACAAAGCTCTGATTTAATCAACAACAAAAGACAGGACAAATCAAAAGAGTTTATGATGCTTTTTTTGTCTATAAAAGCAAAAACCAGATGCTTTGCCTAATTAAATGGAGTAGATCCATAAAACCCTTGTCTAAATATTAATTTACTATGGTTGTTTTTGTATTAAATCACCTCTGAGGTTCTCCCCCGGCTGTAACTGGACAGAGAAGCCAAAGTCGGACAATTTGATGTGTCCCTGGTTGTCCAGGAGAATGTTTTCGGGTTTCAGGTCCCGGTGGACAATGTTGAGGGAGTGGAGGTACTGGACTGCCTCCAGGAGAGCTCGCATCATACACCCGTGGAAGACAACAAGGACTTTGTGAGATTCAGACACTAGTGTTCTACAATACCAGGAGAGGTGTTGTGCTTACAATACCACAATCTTACCCTATAATATTATACCAGACAAAGTATCACAATACCTAGTAGTATCATGATACAACACAAAAGAACACTGAAAACGTCAATGGTTGGAGCAGTCTTAGGTACAGAAGCAGGCTAATGGGACAAACTAACCAGCTCTTTGACTAGATTATCAATAAATACAGTATAGTATATAAAGAGCGTTGGTTTCACAGTGCTCTGGTAGTGTTGAAGTTTCACGCAAACTTAGGAAGTTGGCTTCAGAGAGTATACTCATTGCAAACACTTTCTCTTCTGCCACTGCAATTCATTTGAACAGTTTTGCATGTTGAAACTCACCTGGTTTCCTTCTCACTTAGAGTAACCTTTTCTGTGAGGTAGTCAAATAGCTCTCCTCTCCTCATGCTGAAAAGGAATAGAGCAAATGTAAGTCACAACAGGGGCACAATAAAGACTTTATTATCTAGGCTACCAACATTTCCTTTATTGGGAAAATGGTAAAGATTGATTCATTGTAAGTGTCTGTGTATTTGATTCATATATGCATACTCACAGGTCAAACACTAAAAATATGAAGGTTGTGGACTCATAGGAATCAATAAGAGTGACTAGAGGATAAAAGACAGAGAAAATAGCTCCATTAATATTGAATCCTTTGAGAGATACAGTCAAAGAGTCTTACCATCCAACAGAAAGGAATGCAAACTTACTGATTGAGGGGTGTCCCTTCACCATGTTGAGGACTTGGATCTCCTTCAGTGTGGAGGTCTTCACCTCCTCCAGCTGCTGGGCAGTCATCTTCTCAGCTGTAATTTCGATAATTTTCACTGCCAATTCCTGCCCTGTGAGTTTGTGCACACACCTGCGCACCACACTGCTCACACCCCTGCAAAGAGAAAGATTAGTGGGATACAGTACGGGCTATAATATAGTATGTTTATATCCAGGCATCTTTAAAATGGACTCACCTTCCTATGACCTCTTTAGGGTCATACTTCTGGTAGAATTCCTTGGCCCCCACCCAGTCAGGCAGTTCATCTCCAACAACTATGTCTTTGGTCATGATGACAAACTAAGTACCTGTGACAACAGACAGTGAGGACAGCCAATCGTAAGCCAATCTCACAAATTATTTTTATTTTCTTCTCAGAATATTGCATTTACATTCCATGGGTTTCCCATCACATGCATGTTTTCATAACGCTAAAATGATTTTTAGTCTAGTTAGCATGAAGCCATGCAGATGACATTCTTGGACTTGCTGCTGATCTACATAATACTAGGCTACAATCAGGTGCAGACACAGATCCACTTTTGTTGCATGTGTGTAACAGAAAGCAGACGCACGTTATTCTTAAGGAAACTCAGATCATTCAATGTGTGCAATAAACTGCTCATGATGTTCAATCAGTCTGTTGTGGCTAGTGTGCTCCTCCATGCTACTGTGTGCTTGGGGGGCAACATTAAAGGGGGTGATGCTGGCAGGTTGAATAAACTTGTCAGAAGGCCAGCTCTGTTGTTGGGCTGGCTCTGAATCCTCTCAAAGTTATGGTGGAGGAAAGGATGGTGACCATGATTACCTCCATTATGAACAATGTCTCACTGTGTGTATGCTGAGCTGGCCCGGATGAAGAGCACCCTCAGTCACCGGCTCATCCTGCCTGGGTGTACTAAGGAACCAGGAGCCATTTGCAATTATAATACATCCACCTGTGCTGACAACAACTCAGCCTCAGCCAACTGTGTACTGCTACCTGCTACCTGTGCATAGACTGCAATTCTGGACATTAGCGCACCCTTCTTTTAACTACATTATGAATGTTATTTGCACTAACTAACGAACCTGTATATTCTGGCAAAATTGCAATTGCACATACCGAACATACTAGTTTTATTCTATATTGACATTTGACACCTGCGTAAATATCTGCACATTCTAATCATCCGTATCTGTATACTCTGTACATACTGCACCAGTCTTTATTGTTGTGATTGTGTTTACATAGTCTATAATTACCTGTCCATATCATGTGAGTAATCGGCCCATTCGAACTGCACCTTCGACAGCTGTACATTGCTGCTGCTCACCATGTTCATATCTTTATGTCTGGGTTCCCTTTATTCTTATTCTCCTTTAGCTAACATACTTTTCCCGATTATGTATAATCTCAATCTGTTTACATTTTACATGTTACATGCAATGCTGCTGTAACACCCTAATTTCCCCAAGGAAAAAAGTTTATATTTAGCTTCCCTTTCTCCTGACGACTAAATTGTAATTATTAGTCTGACAGTTAGCTAGAAATGTGCTCTACTACCAGCTTGCTAGCTGTGTCAAGTGGGGCCTTGACTCATCGGGTTTGCGGTGTTCGTATCGGAAATTACTTACCATTTGCATTCAATTATAAAAATCACGAGAAAATAAAATACAAAAAGCTGCATCAGACGGACAATGACATGGAATCGAATGGAAGCTGAGCCATAATTGCACGAGTTACCAAGTTGATAGCTCGCTAATGTTAGCAGTAGCACCGGGTTGTTTACATTCTGCGCATATCCTGGAGTCTTGTCCAAGTCGTGGTCCCATGCTAGCCAGTGAGGCAGTGCCACCGTGAGGACGGAGTGAAGCATACATGCACACGGGATTTGTATTATTATTATTTATTTATTTTTTGCTGTCAATTAGTTTATTCCAGAAATTGCTTCTAACAAAATATAAATTAAACGGTTACATTGAGGAATTAAAAAGTATTGTACCATTAAAGATATCTATTTTCGCTCTTTGGTCAATGATTATAGCCACCGGAAATACAATTTCGTCATCTCCTGTAGCTTTTAGCTATGCCTTACGATTTCTGTAGCTGCCCGTGAAGGTTTGTGATATTTGTCAGATGATATAGGGTTAACTTCATTTATTTACAAATAGAGTTATTATACAACTATGTACGTTATGCATGTATTTTAGTGCCAGTAGTTGAACTTGCCAGCCAGTGATTCAACGCAATAATTCAGGAGCGATGTTTAGCTAGCAACATTAGCAGAGATAGCTCTTGCTTAGCATGCGGGCTAACGTAAGCTCAAAATGCCGAATGAATGGTGATTGTTAGCTTCAGTTGCCAGATATCACCCCATCAAATTATCTTATCCCAATACAAGAACAAATTACCCCATATCGACATGAAGAGAACAGCATTTTGAGCCACATAGAGGGCCTCTAATCAAAGTTGATTAGCCGAGGTTGCTTGGGTTACTGTCACGATGAATAAATTCTCCAGTACTTCACTGACTGGACGGACTAACTAAATAATGTTTATGTGGCATTACTCTTTCATTGCAGAAGTAATGATGTCGAGTGCTGGGGGAGGGAAGCGGCCCTCAGGTGGGGATAGCCCCCCTGTCCCACCTGAGAAGAAGAGCAAAAAAGAAGAGAAGACCACTACCACTCTAATTGAGCCCATACGCATAGGGGGAGTGTCCTCTACGGTTAGTTGTTGCTTCCTGAAGACAGTCGCTGCAAACCTCTTACTAGTTTCTCAACCAAAATTGTCTGTATCTTCTCTCAAGTCAACTTCAGTGGCATTATCACAGATGAGGTCTCCTATGATTTTCAGTGTCTACGTGTTTGTATTTGCCCTGTTCTGTGTCTTGCAGGAGGAAATGGATATGAAGGTGATCCAGTTCAAGAACAAGAAGCTGTGTGAGCGGTTGGAGCAGAGGCAGGCTATGGAGGACGAGCTGCGAGAGAAGATTGAGAAGCTGGAAAAGAGACAAGCCACTGATGACACCACACTGCTGATAGTCAACCGCTACTGGACTCAGGTATTTGTAACACATGGGACATGTTTTGCTCCTGTGATGGGTCCTTCTGTAGGTGTAGCATGCCACTTGGTTGACAGTTTTATCCAAAATGCCTTGCATGTTCACTTGATGAGGGCTTGCATTTATAGATTTGGGGGCTGCAGTTAAGGTACTGCTGTTATGCCTGTTGAGGTCTTGCAAACCATTGTAGACTGCGTTGTGTTAAGTCTGTAACATCCTGTATGAAGAATTGCATAATCTGTGTGACACAGAGGCTGTACAAACGATAAATTCAACATAATGCATTGTCCAAACATAGTTAATACTTCTCTTCTGGTCTCTAACTTACAGTTAGATGAGAATGTTCATATCCTGCGCCAACGCATTGAGCCTGAAGATCCTCCGAAACCTGCCTCAGATCCCCCCCATGCCCCCCTCCCTGACCCCACTCCAATGGAGGAGGACAGGATGCTGTCACCTCCCCCAGTGCCTGCCTTGCCTCCTCCTCCACTCCCAGAGGAGGAGGAACAGTCAGATCAGCAACAGCAACAACAACAACAACAACAGCAGCAGCAGCAGCAACCTCCTCCTCCTGATGGGCTGGAAGAAACGCCAGCACCCACAGAGCCTCCACAGGTGTCAGCACCAGGTAAATGTCATTTCTAACTGTCAGATGTAACCTCTTTGAAACCTCCATCACAGACTTTTCATTGATATCAGGTCGAACAGTTCATGTCATCACAGTTGTGTCGCAAACCATTCGCCACGCCACCCACAGTTCGGGGCACACCTGTGCTCCTTCTGACGTTGGGCTTGATTATGGTTTGAAATAAGCTACTGTTATTGGTCATTCGTGGGCTGTGTTTATTGTTTGTAGAAGTGTCAAAACTGTCATGTAGAGGTAGCATTGACTATTTCCATCAACTGTCATATAACACTGAAAAATAGGGAATACAAATTTAATTCAGTTAGAGTAACTTGAGCCTGCTGTTCTCATTTAATTCCAAGCAGAACCTTTCAGTGTAACAAGTACAGCAGTAATACCAGTCACACACAGAATCCTCCAGCATTGTTTAAGTCTGCTTTTTAGACTGATTTAGTGTTGACTACACTACAGAGGGTGGATGTAATGGTGAAAGCGTGAAAGCATTAGACTGCATGTGTGGCGTATGTTTGTGGCAACTTTTACACCCCGATGGGCCTTTTACCTTGCCGTGGTGTGTCCGTTATCAACACAAGAGAGTCTGGGAGGCAAGAGCCACTCATCCCTGCAGTTTTTAAGCAACCCCTTCATGCCGATTCAGACAGGAAAAAATCCATAACCAAAGCAGTGGGGGTGTAATAGCAAGACATATATTTGACAGCATGCATGTGTACGCATTGTCTGCCCCTGTTTTGCACTGGATTTAACGTTTTTAAGCTGTTTTTTAAGTTAGCATGCTAGTATTGCAGTTGTATGTTTTTTGTTTTTTTTGTTTTTTTACTTCTTATTTATTTTACAGTTATTATTACATATTGCAGTTGTGTTTTGGTGAACACTTTCTTAAAGTGGCTGGATTAATCCATCTCGCATCTGGAGCTTGAAGAGATTGTTAGCAGCGACCCATAGCTGTTTTGTTTTTAGCCTAGCAGTTAAGTGCCAATGTTGGCATGAGTGACATACCAAACTCGCGGTCCGAATATCTGACAAATAAACCCTTGACTGTGTTTCCCACAGGTTCTTAGGTTATTTGTGGTGAGTGTTGAGGAATAGCAAGAGTTATGGCCTGTA
The DNA here is from genome assembly GCA_900302295.1 of Parasudis fraserbrunneri. Classification (NCBI taxonomy): domain Eukaryota; kingdom Metazoa; phylum Chordata; class Actinopteri; order Aulopiformes; family Chlorophthalmidae; genus Parasudis; species Parasudis fraserbrunneri. The sequence continues at coordinate 53,965 of OMKL01017484.1, forward strand.
ATACAATAAGCACTTCTGATAAGTAATTGTACCAGTTTAGGAAATCTAATTGCGGTACGACTATCTGATATTGTGGTGGTGCCCCCCCACAAATAAATCTATGTATGGGAAACAATGCATGAAATGTGCTGTATTCTCATTGTTGCTGATTAAGAAGAGTTTGTTGGAAGTTTTCATCTGCTCAAAATGCAAAGAAATCTCTCAGCTGAAACCGAAACAAATTGAATTTCATGTCAAGCTGAAAACTTAAAACGCTTGACTCCTACAGAAGCCTATAAAGTACAAATAGGGCATTTCATTTCTAACTAAGATTCTTGTTTTCTCTGCCCCCCCATCCCTCCTCTTGCTATCCTGATCACAACACTGCACCTCCCTCCTACCTGTTGCTGTGCAGATGCTCCGCCCCCTCCGCCCGTCAGTGAGAATGCCAAGGCCTTCCTGGCCACGCTGGACCACAGTAGTGAGGAGGAGCTCAGCCTGCAGCTGCAGGACCGCATGCAGTTCAGCAAGGAGGCTGTGGCCCGCATGGTTTGTGTGTTTGACCGGTTGCACAGCCACATCGACCACCTCTGCAACCAGGTCCAGACCGCAGGTAGCCATGGAGACACACTCATGATGACCAACACACACACACTCACACACACACACACACACAGATGTAGTCATGCACACACATACATTCAAAGGTAGAATGATAAGACCATTGTAGGTCAGAGTTTCGTCATTATAAATTGATTCCATAGCACAGAACAGAAGAGTCATTATAGGAAAATAGTGTCCGAGGTAGCGTTGGTCTCCCAGTGTTGAACAACTTCAGCGAGAATGTTGGCATTGCGTCCCATGCTCCTCACACCATTCTTGGCTCAAAGCAGGATTTCCTTATTTGAACCTGGTGGCAGCGGCCTACGAGGTTGGAGTAACGCAGATCCAGTGGCAGATTTATGGCAGCACAATGAGAGAATTGTGAAATATTCCACTGGGCCTTACATTAAAGGGATCGTTCGGATTTTCATTAAGTTGTATGTCGCCAGTAGTGTAGTCGAAGCAAAGCTATTAGCTTACTTACCGAGTCCCGTAGTCAGAGTTCTTGCCGGTTTCTGAGCGAACTGGGAAGCTTTAGACAGGCAGCAAACGGCAGAAACGGGGTCTTGAAACCAAAAACTTTTAATCACAACATGCAGGCAAAAGGGTTACCTATTTCTAACAAATCAGCATCTTCCAGAATTATAACAGCTGATGTGAAACGGCTCCAGCGCGTAGTAATAGGAAAGAAATTGTGCCAAGTGAGAGCAGAATCCAAAGTGCTGGAGGACGATGCATGTTGCGTGCATGTTGTGGTGTGGATTAAAACTTTTTGGTGTCAAGACCCCGTTTGCTTTCTGGTTTGCGCAGAAACTGTCCAGAACTCTGACCACAGGACTCGGTAAGTAAGCTAATAGCTTTGCATCCACTACACTACTGGCAAGTATTTCATACAACTCAATGTCCAACAATCCGAACTATCCCTTTAATAAAATGCTAAAATCTGAAAGTGGATTTAAAAACATGACCATATAATTAGGGCTCCTCCAGTAGCCTGCCAACTCAAGCCATGTCAGTAACGTTAGATACTTTTTATTTATTTTACCAATGTCTAGGTCAGATGGGGAGGCCCGCAGTACACTGGGGGAAACCCTGCATAGACTAGGGCAAGCAGAACGGAACAGCCGCATTGCATTGTTGTTTATCCCCCATTTTAAACAAGTTGGCAATTGTTTATATACTGCGTATTTGGTTTCATATGTGAATGTTCACTTGTTGGTGCCAGTGTAACTGGCGTGAATGTGAGCAGGAGAGACGGCTGTCAGTTAACTTTCCTGTCTGATCACCAGCGTGTGAGGACGAGAGCCAATCGGACATTGTTAATCTGAACCGGACTCTGCTGGAGGAGAACGGCCGACTGCAAGACATGGCCTCCTTCCTGCAGGGCAGGCACCACAAGATGTCAATGGAGGTAGGCTAGCCTCAGCACCGGGCGATATGCCTCAGTGTGTCCATGCGTTCGGTTTATATCGGTGTGAGAACGATGAGATGGATGGAGAGAGCGAATGAGAAATGTTTCTTTGTTCACCATGAAATGAACCCACGCCAATCCAGCTGTCTTTCAGACCTCTATCTCATACAGACGCACTTGTGACCACGGTAATCTTTCAGTGATTCAACACTAACGGTCATGTCTCGTCTTCCTCCCAGTACAATGAGCTGGTGGACAAGGTGACCAGCTCTGAGACCAAGGTGTCTGAGATGGAGACCACTGTGGAGGACCTGCAGTGGGACATCGAGAAACTCCGCAAGAGGGAGCAGAAGCTCAACAAACATCTGGCCGAGGCCCTAGAACAGGTGTGTGCGTGTGTGCGTGCGTGCGTGCTTGCGTGCGTGTGTGTGTGTGTGTGCAGGAATGGTCCTCTGCTATCACTGCCATTCCCTTCTGTCACACGTCAGTGGACAGTGATAAAGCTGAAAGGCATGTTAGCGTGCTATGCTGTCAGCTGTTGCAGCTGTGTGTACAATGCTGTACGTTGTGTAAATTGATTGGGTGCTGTTGTGTACATCAGGTATGTGAATGGCAACAAAATAAGTATTATTGTAATGACGTTATTATAGGCGAGATCCAGGTGTGAGGAAGGATGCACGATCCATATAGATTATCATCATGGCAAATATTATTAATGGTATTGTAGTTTTAAGTCTAGCTTTAAAGTTTAAGCCTACATAACCTTTTGATCTAATTTGAAATCGTTTTAGTGACTACTATTGTAGACTGGGGGAATATCTCACGTCGAACTTTCCACTGATATCATATTGTACAATGGGCTAGTTTTGGTCCTGGGGAGGTGGGTCTGCCAAATGCTTGTCATCCTCAATTCACCTATCAATTGTGTGTATTATTAAAAATAAATTAGTTAATTAATTTAAAACTGCCAATATTGCAGACTTTGCAATGTAAACATTGTTCTATATATAATAAGTACATTGTTCAGCCTTAGTGTGCAGTCTGTTTCTGTGTTGTCCATTCTATTTGACTGCATTATAAGTCTCATGGTACTATCCTATGTGTTCTCCAGTTAAACTCTGGCTACAACAGCTGTGGCAGCTCAGGGGGACTGCCTGGAGGCCAGATCACTCTCAACATTCAGAAGGTGAGCATTCATTACCAATGTGTCTTTTTAAGTATGCAATGTTTCGTTCTGCACCTTTTATTATGAATAGATTATATTTAAATTATATCCGATATATTTAGACGTGTACCTATTGTAGTATACCAACTATATAATTGGGTTCATGTGTTCGGTGGAGAGTTTGAGTGCTTGATTGGAGCAAGTCCATGATGGGTTTGCAATAGAGTGCTTTTTCTTTTTTCTTTTTTTTTTCTTTTTTTCTCCTGTAGATAAAATCATACGAATTATGAGAAGTTTGACTCCCAGTCTGTTTGAGAAATAGGATGCTGTGTTGGCACCACAGTCCAAAGCAGTGTTTACTTTACACAAATTCCCCCGTTTTCCGGTGTTCGGCTGCCACATACACGTGCATTGTCTCCGTTTTCCATCCCAGTTTGAGAGTCTGAATGCAGAGCTGGAGCAGAACCAGGAGCTGGCCAACAGCCGCATGGCAGAGCTGGAGAAACTGCAGCTTGAACTCCAGGAGGCTGTAAGGGAGAGCGAAAAACTCAAGGTAACACTGCAGGCATCATCAGATTGGAGTGTTAGAGCAACACTTAGTGATCTATACTCAAGGTAACACTGCATGCATCATCAGATGGGAGTGTTAGAGCCACACTGAGTGATCTGTTGATGCCACAATCGGGGCCAGTTCACCTTCAATTCAATCAATTCAAGTTTGTGGTCATGTGGATTTTCTACAGAATACAAATATTGAAAAACATTTTTAGAGTGAGAAAGTTGCTCTATTCAAGCTATTTAGAAATAATTGCGAATGACCTGGCTCTCATTAGCAGATGCATTGGTTTCAATTGAGTAACATGCAAGAGGGAGAGCTATATCGTGGTTATTGGAACCACAACACATTGACGCTAATAACCAGGATATTGCATGATTTAAAGTATGTAATTGCTTTTATACATTATTTATAATCCTTTCAAAGATTAAATGGTGATCAAAGCTTTGGCTTTTAATTGGATACCTCTATTTTGGTCCTCTGCCAGCAAAAATTAGGTCCCTGTTCCTTAGCAATAAACCCCCTGGCTTGCTTTCCTCCAAAACTCATAGTGTTGCAAGTGACAGTTTATTCATGGCTTGTGAATTCAATGTAAACAACACGGAGTGATACTGTTCAAGTTGTAAGGTAGAAGAAGTTCCTATAAAGGGGTTATATCATTACTGTGCTGCGCTTTAACAGCAATGCAATTTCCACTCAGGGATATTAAAGTTCTATCTTCTCTTCTCAGCACCCATGGAATGCCTCTCATCCAATCACAATGCGTCTTTGCAAATAAATGCTGTGTAATTGACATTTTGAATTGACTGAAAATTATTTGACCCCAACTCTGAACTTTAAAAGGCGCCATTCACATTTTTTTCTTTCCGAATGAAGTTTTTTCTTTCATCCGCAGTTACCATCACGGGCCATTTAGCGTGGCGTTGCAGGAAAAAAATTTTCCCCTTCCTCTCCGTGTCTCATCCTTTCCTTGCCCTCCCTCCCTCTTGATCTCTGTCCCGTTCTCCTCAGATGGACCTGCGGAACATTCCGGAGGAGGTGGTGAAGGAGACCCCGGAGTACAAGTGCCTCCAGTCCCAGTTCTCCCTGCTCTACAACGAGTCCCTGGGGGTTAAGACCCAGCTGGACGAGGCCCGGGCCCTCCTGCTCACTGCCAAGAACGCCCACCTCCGACAGATTGAACACATGGAGGTAATTCTCCCAACCGTAGTGGATTTGTGTACAGTACACGCACACACACATAAACAAAAGCTAACACTCCGTGATTATGATTACTTCTGCTCGCAAGAGTTTCATCAGCACTGTTGCCATGCCGATGATATTTAGCTGCGAAAAACAGACAACAGTCATTACATTTGTATTACGGTAGAACTAATTACAGAAAGATGTTTGGGAGATGTTTGAACAGGGTGCACAAACGCAAATGTTTCCGGTCCCTCGTCTGCTCAGAGCGACGAGCTGTCTCTTCAGAAGAAGCTGAGGACCGAGGTGATTCAGCTGGAGGACACGCTGGCCCAGGTGCGCAAGGAGTACGAGATGCTGCGCATCGAGTTTGAACAGAACCTGGCGGCGAACGAACAAGCAGGTACTGTGCGCAACTTTTCCTCATGCCGAAGGTTTGTCTGGGGCGATGTGCGCGGCTTTCATTTTTAGACTTCTACAAAGGATTTATTGCACATGGTAGGACTGTCACTTTTTCCCAAAGTCAAGTTCGAACGAATCCAAAGGAAAAAAGATTTTATGTCATCAGAATCTTATATAACCCCCCCCCCCTCCATATTCATATCAACACACCTAGCCTGACACGTCAGACCCATGGAACGTACGCAAGCTAGCTCCACAGGGTCTGAAAGTGGCCCATTGAGAAATAAACAAATAGCTTGCTGGCGAAAATGGTAATCAATAAAGTCAATTTGACTTACCATGGTGATGGGTTAGTGTCTCGTCATTAACGACTGTGGGAATTTATGGCGCTGTGATTACAGTGAAGTACAAGAAAAAGATGATTTTGTGCCCCCCTCTGTACTAACAGCAACAACAAGGCATAGCTTGCGCATGTAGGCTATTCTAAACTTTAATACAAAATGCCCCCCTCTGATGGCCCACTGACCTTGGTAACACACAGATGAATGTAGAAATCGTCTTTTTCTTGTACTGGGCAGCTCCTAGTGGTCAACTGTGTCAGTCTGGTTGTACTGGGCAGCTCCTAGTGTTTTTTTTGTTTGTTGATAACTTGACCTGTACACCCTTTGTTTGTCTCTCTCAGTGGTGGCTGACCTTCTGGAGAGAGTGGTGACCCATCTATCCGACTCGTCCTCGGAGCACTTCTTCCCTCCCGCTCAGTACAAAGGTCAGTGGAGCAGAACGGTGTTGTTGTCTGGGCCTCGACCGGGGCCCTGGGGATCATCCCCGGGAAACATTTATCCACTGAGTCACACGGAGTGTCCAGCAACACTTTGGTTTTCCCAACACTATGTTTACGGCATACCGTTGTTAACAACAACTGTGAGGGTAGGCTTACAGTAGTAACACTGCAGTTCGCTAACTCTGTATTTTTGTTGTCAAACAGCGTGTTTTCCAGTGGTTTTGATGATTAGCTAGTCTTTTGAACTACACAGTGTCACAGTATCAGTATAATTTTGAATCACACAAAATTTGAGTGAGTATAACAGAGAGTAACAACGTAAAAAAAATAAGATTATCACATTTTGCTGACTTAATAGCTAACGATAGCTAAATACTGTGATGCAACACATCAGGCAGTTGCTGGCTATATATCATTGCAGTTGTATCTGTCCTCAAATAAACCCTCTTACGTACATACTGTACATACACACCTCCAATAACCCGTTCTGAGCCCTCGCTTGTTCTAACAGGAAAGGCCCCTCTCCTCTCTCTCTCTACGATAGACCCTTTTTTTCATCAACGTCGTACTTCCGCTTCCGTTTCCAAACTGCGTGAGCATCCTTTCAGTCGAAGTCCCGACCTAGCTCTCAAAAAATGAAACGGGCATGACGTTTTGTGATGTCTCGTTCTCTGCCGCGGTGGGCATCGGAGCGGGGGTCAGGATCTTTGGTGTTTAATGTCCTTTAGAGACTCCAGGGACACTCTGGATGAAAGCGCCTGACCGGGCGAAGGTGACCCGACGCACGGACAGGTCATCGGACATCGCATGGTTTCATCCAGAATGTTATTGGAGTCTTCCATCGCCAAAACCGTGCACGTATCCCAAAGATGTCATCGTCGATAGGCCTGAGTGATATGGAAAACACGTAACACTGCGATTCTGCGATATGATTCACGATATTAGAGGGAATTGTATTTTTGTGTAATTATTTTCATTTTCATAGAAAAAAAGTATTAAAATAATGATTTAATTTGTGATTTTTGCAGGAGGTCGCTACCATGAAAAAAAGTTTTCTTACATCTGTAGAATGTGATTTGTAGGCCAGGACATCTCTGATTTAGAATGGTAATATCAAATATCGCAGCCTCCTGCAGTCTGGATACTGCAGTAGGCAGTAAAATTCCGATTTCAATTAAATTTTGATGAAATGTTCATCCCTAGTTTAAAAAACGGTAAAAGGGTCCAAACAGAACCCGAAGCTCCTTTTCATTTCACCTGCAACCTGAAGATGCAAAGTGTTGCAGTCCGTAATGTAGGTGAACACTCCCAGCCCTGAGATAAATGTCAGCGTAAACCTCATCTTCCCACTAACAGAATTATTTAGAAAAATTGACTCATCACTCAGACAGCAGCAGCCTTGTCACATCTATTATCCATAAAACTCTTTTAATGCTCAGCCTTCCTTTTTAGGACCGTCTGAATAGAAGTCGACTCCCTGACGACAGACGCATTTTATCGAAGAGGTTTTTCATTTAAAAGTGTAGAGCCAAAACGGATGAAACTGACCCTCTCTCAAACGGTCGTGTGTCTTGTCAACCTGGCGGCTTTGTTACGCGTGACTGAATACAGTGCCTCAGACGGTGAACCACGAACAAGTACGTTTCAAGTTTTCAGATGAGGAATGGCTTCACACCTACCTTTATCTAAAGATGTTTCGGTTAGAGTGTTGTGTTCATCCATAGTTAAAGACAGTTGAGTACTTTATAATCTAAAGATGGTTCGGTTAGAGTGTTGTGTTCATTCATAGTTAAAGACAGTTGAGTACTTTCAGGTCATGTATCACATTCAGTTATTTACAGCTGTAAATGCACGGGATGTCCAACAAAATTCAAAACAGCCCATGTATGGCTCTTTGTCTGAAGTAGGCCGATGCGACATGACCAAAATATATCACAATATTCTTTTTTTTTTTTTACGGTATTTAAATACGCCATTTGATGGTATTTAGTTGGCCAGTAGAAATTTACAATCTGATATAATATCTTATAATACAACTGTCGTGGTGCATCAAAATGGTCTATTTTCTTTAACTTTTTAAATTATGCTGCAAGGTTGTTGTTGTTATTGTATTTTTTTTTTATTATCATAACAAGGACAGACAGTGTCCCAGATGTGAAGCCTTCTGGCATAGACTGAACTGGTCTGACATGAAGAGGTGATTCGCATCTAAAAACATTCAGTGTGTATATATTTTCTCAATGTGTATGGCCTGTATTGTGGACGACGGTACAGAAAAAAAGCCATACTTTTGCATGGATCCATGATGGTATACCTTCATATTCAGTATGGATCCTTGATGGTATACCTTCATATTCAGTATGGATCCATGATGGTATACCTTCATATTCAGTATGGATCCATGATGGTATACCTTCATATTCAGTATGGATCCATGATGGTATACCTTCATATTCAGTATGGATCCATGATGGTATACCTTCATATTCAGTATGGATCCATGATGGTATACCTTCATATTCAGTATGGATCCATGATGGTATACCTTCATATTCAGTATGGATCAGTATGGATCAGTATGGATCAGTCTGGATCAGTATAGATCAGTCTGGATCAGTATGGATCAGTATAGA
>OMKL01017555.1:1773-14191 GCA_900302295.1 Parasudis fraserbrunneri
GGGGGGGGGGGGGGGGGGTTAAGATAGATGCCTAGCTATCCCCTACAGTGAGCTTTTTCACAGGACTGATCATAGTTTAAGACATATCCACATGTCTTGTTGAACAGACTACCTTTTATCAGGGTTTCAAGTCAGGCTTGGAATGTCTGGAAAAGCATGGGGAATTAATGTGATAATTTTCTGGTCTTGAAAAGTTTGGGAATGGCCCTAAAAAATTTGGGAGAAGTCTGAAAAAATAAAATAGAAATGCTGTCCAGTCCCGATACACATATTTCCCCGATTTCCCCACGGGATAATAAAGTATTTCAATTAAAAAATAAAACATACGACTACACATTTATGTAGTTACAGACCCACTGTCGTTTCATTGTGACAGTGTTTCCCAAGCAAAAAATACTTTTATTAAATAAATAATAGGCCAACGAATATAAGGTGCTCCATTGCAAATAAGTCAATTGTCTTAACGCAACAACTGAAAATGATAGGGGGTTTATATTCTAACATTGCTTGAAGGTCTGAACCAGAATTTAAACCTCATTTGGGTGTAAGATCTCACGCAAAAATGTTATGGCCTCATAAAGTTTGAGCCAATTCATTGTCTATGGAGCTGCCCCAGATTTTACATCCCAGTTACATCACCGAATGGAGGGTTCTCTCTGTTTACTAGCTTTAAGAGAGTGTGATGCGTGTTCACAGATACTGACTGAACTGTCCCGGGGCACAGGAAGCGCATATGTGAATTGTTAAAATGGGTGATATTCCCCTTTTAATTGAAGGCTGCAATTTAGTGAGACACGACTGACGTGGATAATTCCATTTTAACCATGACAACGATGATAAGTCCATGTCCCACGCTGTGAAGTCACCTGCGCCGCTGTGTATATCGGCTCGCACCGGCCCCCTGCCGCAGTTAAAACGTGAAACGGGTTAACTGGGTAGGATCTGCAGGATTTGGTGATGAGAGAAACTTGTTTTTCCCTCTAAAAATAGAAGTGTCCCTCTCCGCTCTGTGCCTTCCCCACCTCCTCTGTTTCCTTTGTAGGACAAAGGTTGAGGGACTCTTAAGCACGTATTTGTTCCCTACTGTGTGGTAAAACGAGGGAGGATCAGCTGCTTGTGTCCTGTCACAGTGCTGCTTATCACTTCAGTTTAGCATGAATAAAAAGTTTTAAAAAATTGACCTCTATAATTTTGGGGCATTATGTCTTTAACACAGATATGATGCAACATAATACTTTTTATTTTAATTCTTTTTATTTTTTTAAATCTCTGTAGAATGAAAAAAGTCTTGGAATGGTCCTAGTTGATGGCATGCATCAAATACCAGGGACATAGTGGAGACTTGTCAAGCAATTGACTATTATGCAATTTGTAGTAGTGTGTGTTTACCCACACAGCTATGCTTGTGTGCATACATTTGAGAAATTATAGAGAATTTTTAGAAATTCGATCTGCATAGACTTGTTTGTCACATTATACTCTTGACTCTGTGAGACTTGTAGTAATGTGCTTCCACACACAGCAGCAAGAAAGTGTATCCACTAAATGTTTTGTCTATCTGATAGGCTGGGTCTGTCAAACCATTGTCCGCTGAATACTATCTCATACCCTGAGAGGTGTCATGCTATTGAACCTAACATACCAAATGGTTCCTCTGTCTGATAGCTGGGTCAGAGGTCTATTAACGAAATGAACACTTCAGCAGATCCAGGGTGTCCTGTTCACATGGCTGTGTATCAGTTCTGTCACAATTGAATAGAAAGTATTCAGCGTGTTACACTGAATGGGCTTGTAGTCACTTCTTACAGATTGCAGGCTAGCCTCTGGCGCAACATGTGCGATAGTTTTCCACACCCCCCTCTCTGGCCTTTTCGCTTCAAATCCCAGTTTTTGGCCAAAGGGGTTTGGCTGAATAAAAGGCTTAATGCCAGCCTTTGCTACTCTCCCCCACGAGTGGGTTTTATATTATGCTGTGTGAAAGCTTGTAATTTCAGGCTTGTCTTGTGTTTAAATCTGTTTTGGGCAAAATAAACCTCTGTCATTTAGCATTCTTGCCAGCAAATGCATCAAAGAACATGGGAAATGATGCGTGTTGCCTGAAATAAGGAAATGTTCTATTAGGCTTCATGCTGACTTGGAGAATTAAAGAAACCATATACCACCCAAGTATGGGCCAAGCTTCTACCTGTCATGTTTGTGTTCCAACATGTTGTTCCTGATGTATCTAACGGGAATGACATCATTTATTTTGAACTGATTGTATTGTTGTTTACTGAGAGACACTGCAGCCCTTGTGTTGCAGAGTGCTGGAATAACAAACGTTTCTTCCCCAAATCAGTCTGTGGATGCTGATGCTCTCTCTCTCTCTCTGTTCTTGTAGGCCCCTCTGTGGGCGTACCTGTTGTGTGCAGTAGGCCTGTTTATCTACCAGTCATTGGACGCCATAGATGGGAAGCAGGCCAGACGCACGAATAGCAGCTCTCCGCTGGGCGAGCTTTTTGATCATGGCTGTGACTCCCTCTCCACAGGTAAATGTTTGGATATTATTAAATTGTGTTTTAAAGCTCCAATCCATTATTGCATTACGGAGTGCCTATTGAAACACAGATTGCCTCACTACTGGCTTTATTTATGTTTTGACTTGTTGGACTGAAGATATCTTTTTCATTCTCAAATTGATGGGCTAACGTTTTGATACAAGGACTAACCATATGTGACAGTTAAACATGTGTCTTATATGTATTTTGAGACTGGAAAAGATTTGTTTACTCTTGTATGTGTGCAAACATTGAAGTGAAAGAGACAAGTATTTTGACTGGAAAAAGCTCATTTTGTCACATGCAAGTCAGTCTTCAAGAATCCATGTGAAAATACCTAAAATTGATATGGACAAATACATTCTTCATTGGGTACTTTAAAGGAAGGCAATACGGCAAAACAACATTCATCTAACTGAGTAGAGCCTTGGGTCAAATGTATAAGGGCCAGGATTACCAACTAGAAATGACAACGTTAAACTGATATTTCCAGTTTCCACAGTCTGGATTTCAGGATTCGCTGCGTTAAAGTGACATTATTAATCCTAGGGCAATATTTTTGAAAACTGAAAAACGATTTAGGGGGAAGGCTGGGAGCCAACAAAGTTACATTCCCCAACTGTTTTCAGTATTCATAAATATTGCCTTAGGATTTATAACATCATTTTGACACGGACTTGGGGAAACTGGAAAAATCCACACCGGGTTGCTATTTCTAATCTTTAGTAGTGTGACACATACATTTGCCCCGAGGCTCTACTAAATTTGCCTTCATTTAATGTATGCTCTGTGTGCTTCAGAGCGTTGTCGTGATGTTGACCCTTCTCTCCCCTCCCACTTTCTGCAGTGTTTGTGGTTCTGGGTACCAGTATAGCAGTGCAGCTGGGCACCAACCCTGACTGGATGTTCTTCTGCTGTTTCGCCGGCATGTTCATGTTCTACTGTGCTCACTGGCAGACCTATGTGTCAGGCACCCTGCGCTTTGGCATGTGAGTTTTGTGAAAGGGAAATGTCACCCATTTTAAGAATTCACATATTTTCCTCCTGTGCCTCAGGACAGTTCAGTCAGTGTTTGTGAACATGCACCACTCTCTCCTAAAGCTAGAAATCCAAGAGAGAACCTTCCAGTTTGTGATGTTACCTGGATGTAAAATCTGGGGCCGCTCCATAGACAATGAATGGGGCTCTGACTTTGCGAGGCCATGAAATGCCCTCACACCCAAATGAGGTTTAAATTCTAGTTCAGCAATACCAGAATGTAAACTAAATTTGGGTTTGTGAATTCACACAAACATTTATGGCCTCAGAGTCAAATCATTTGTCCACAGAGCAGCCCAGATTTTACATCCAGGTAACATGATTCCTAGCTTTAGGAGAGAGTGGTGAATGTTCACAAATACAGACTGAACTGTCTTGGGGCACAGTCCAAACATATGTGAATTCTTAAAATGGGTGACATTCCCCCTGTGTCAGGCCATGTCATACAAGGGAGTCATTTTGGGGTGGGTGCAGGTAGAGGGGTAAGAAGTACATGGACGTATTGGATAAGAGGGAGTGGGAGGGATAATAGATGGGTGTTTTAGGTCAGCGGCTCCTGAACTATGGCCCAGGGACCCCCAGGTGTCCTTGAGGGGGTCCCAGGGGAATCCATAACAAAATGACGGAGAATTTAAATTTCACTGCCTTTTCATCCACTAGATGTTAGCCCAACGAGAGAATCTATAAGAATGATTATTTAGATAATAGGTTCATACGTTTTGTAGGTTATCTCCCAGTATACAGTCCAGACAACCATTTATGTGCTAAATCATATCTTACAACAAAAATCTTTTCAGATGGGAGTTCCTGGCATGAAATGTTACCAAATATATTATGTATGTGGCCGCACGCTCATCTTTTTTGGGGTTCCCTTGACATGAGAATATGTGGGAATCTGTTTGAGGTGATTACTCTGTATGTGACGGGATATATCAGAGATTTTTTATTTCATAAAAATGTTGTAAGAATAAGGCCTATAGTATTCTCAAGGGCTATAACAGGAACAATGGAGTCAAGCAACTATTGGCCTTGGCCTTGGTTTGGTAATTACTGTCTTGTTGGAGCGAAGGACTGCCTTTGTCTCCCGTGAGAAATAATGTGCTTGTCCCTAGAGCTTAGCCTTAGGCACTGCATCCAAGTACAGGTGTCTTCGTTTGAATGCCTTGAAAAGGCCTATTCAAAAATGTTATTCATTTCCTCAAAACAGATCTTTTACTTACTGTCAGGATGTTGGTTTGCTTGAATAGCCATTGACAAATATGTGAAATATTTTTATTTTAACTTAAGTTCCTCCATTAGTATCTGTTATTTGTGTGACTGAAATGGACTAAGTGTTGGTATGTTTTGTGTATAGATTTGACATTACAGAAGTACAGATCTGTCTAGCACTGTTACAGATGCTGACAGCCACTGTCGGTCCCGGCTTTTGGAATGTGACGGTAAATTCCCCAGCCGTCACCCCAACGATAAGCCTAAGCCATTCAGTGATCTCTTCCTCCTTCCACACTGACCTCAAGCCAGTTACACTTTGAGAGGCTCTGAGAAAATGGCTGCCAGACTTTGAGGATGTAATGTCCAAAGCAGCAGTCTTGTGTTTCCTCTACATTCATTCAGCTGCAGTGGCCCTCCAACGGCGAGGAAGTTGCCCTGACTCCTTAGAAAATAAATCTGTCAATGGTATTTAAGATGTCTTCCCCTCATGTTTGATATAATTTGGTTCTCCTGGTCTACACCACAGTGCAATTCACCTTATTCACACGGCCGTCCATATTTGGTGGATCGGGTGGGAAGTTGCGGAAGTGCCCATTTATTTCAGTGTTAGAACTGGCTATAAAAATGCCACTTCAAGAACTGAAATTGTCAAAACAAGAATACACTCATGTAATTACAAACTCATGATTACTTGACTCAGATTGTTTTTAGCCACTGTAGTTTTCGTGTTTTGAAATGTATTGGAGTGAATTAGTCATCTGCTCATTGAAATGCGTTCATAACAATCCAAGTAAAAAATAAATAAATCAGCTGCATGCTTGTAACATGTAGGAATAGTTATGAAAACGATCTCCACTTGTCCTGATGCTAGCATATCTATTTTTGAATGTATTTCCAGTCATAACATGGGAGTTAATGCGGTTCTCCTGGGTTTCCCACCGCAGCCTTGCCTCGAAAAGGCAGTGGCCTCAATGTGAATGAGGCGAATGAGCACAGTTATTACTTTATCTTTGGTAACATTAGCTAGCATAGCATTAAAGTGGCAGTTAGCAGATTTTTAACCTGAATCCTATCATCCTGCTTTTGATGCCGTTGTCCATTATAAAACATTTCTAAAAACTTCTCTCGTCTTAATGCTCCCTCAGAAACAAATATAGGGCCAATGTTTAAAATCTGTTCTCATACTGGAACTAGAATCGATATCAAAATTCCACCCCCTGCATTGCTTCAAATTATTCTAGGGGAAACACTGCGGCTTCATATGAAAACTGATTCAAAGGTTGCCACATCACAACTATTTGTCCCATAGTACCCCGTCAGTTCCAGCTGTCTGGTTGATGCAGGTGTGGTGAGGAAGGAGGTGGTAGGGTTGATGTGTGCTTGTAGAAACTTTTGTCCAATCAGCTCACTAACCTCTGCTATAAATCCATGTGCTTCTCTCCTCTCACTCAGCATTGATGTGACTGAGGTGCAAATCTTCATTATAATCATGTATTTGCTGGCCGCCGTGGGAGGATCCGCTTTTTGGCAGTCGCTGGTAATTTTTGATTGGTTGAAATGATCCCCCAGATTGAAGTTGATGAGATTGATGGTATAATCGATGATGATGATGATGCTACTAACATAATTAATAGTGCTGCCCTGCTGTTTGTTCTGATTTTGATCCCATTCTAATTCGATAACTTGATATCCTTAAATATTATAGTCGATTAGGTTGCTCTACTTTTAGGTTGTAAACACATCAGTGTTAATCCCTTCACAGTACATGATGTCTTCAATGTGAAGCCATCTATTAATAATAAAAATATGGATGTAAATCTAATATACCGTAGCAAACTTAAAGAGGAATTCCCCCAAAGTGGGCTTCATATACCAGTAATTGTAATTTCTCACAAGTCTACATTTTTCTCAAATTTGCCATGATTTCCTTCTGTTTTGAGTTATGAGCTCTCATATTAAGGAAAATGCATTTCAGCAAATTTCATTGGCTGAAATGGTTATTATAAATGATATGTTTATATGCACCAACTCAAAGAGTGTCCTGAATATTAACAATACATCAAAATGGGATTCCCAATCCCAATCTAATGTATAAAGGGGACATGGTCTGGGCTTTGCTAGCAAGAAAGAATTCAAACAAATCTGGAAAAATAATGCTTTTCAAAACCCCTAAATTTAATCAACACATGACCTCTGACTCAGAGTGACAGATGTCACTACTTATAACAATGTGGACCTGTTATGCCTAAGAATAAATGCAGCACACAGTTGCAAATATTTCACTTGCCTTTATTAACATATCAGAAAAAAAATTATATCACAAACATAGTCCTCGATGACACAATGGGCAGACCATTTGAAATACCAGACAGTCATTTGTCCCAATAGACCTTTTTACTGTTTGTAAATGATGACGATTTGGCTCCGGACGTCTTCAGGGTCTGGATGGAACCATGCGACATATAACGGTTCCCTTTGCTTAGTCAAATGCTTTCATCCAGAATGTCCCTTAGAGATAGTGGAGCACAATAGTAGTCTAGCCAGATATGCAAGGGCATGAAACACCAAAGATCCTGACCCAGCTATAATGCTCACTGCAGCAGAGAATGAGAGCTGTGGAGACAACTTGACATTGACGAAAAAAGGGTCCATACTCACGCTGACTTGAAATTGGGAGACTAGTTGGTGCATTGAGTGGCACTGCTCTTATAAAGTTTAATATATGTTCCAAAAAGCCTTTGACCCACAGTCATCCTTTGATTTGAAATACAAATTTGATGAGCACAGAGGAAAAAAATAACCAACTTGACATTACTGTCCCAATAATTTGGCATCTTGACAAATTTAAGGAAAATGTCTACATTTGCAGAATTGCAACCTAAAAGTTACATTCAATGGAATTCCCCATTTAAGGGTTTAGTGTTAACATAATTATCAGCGCTGTGTTGTGGTAGCTTATTTCTAATCATCTTTTTTTTTTATCTCAACTCCACAGATTCCCATTATAAATATTGAGATGAAAATAGTTCCTGCCATCTGCACCTTTGCAGGGGCCATATTTTCCTGTACCAATTACTTCAGAGTTATTTTTACAGGAGGTGTGGGCAAAAATGGATCCACAATAGCAGTAAGTTTTCAGACCTGTCCTCTTCCAAATAAGACCATGATAAAAATGTTGTGTTCTCAAGAGGATATTTGCATGCATCCAGTGTCCAGACAGTTGCTTATGTTCTTATTTGGGACAAGCTGTTTATACGCATCTTCATTTCCAGATCCCAAATATCTCTGTATACATGGCGTGTATAAACAGAATATCAATATCCTGAATATTACCATGTTCTCATGGAAAATTGCAACGAGACTATGCAGACCGCAAAATGTGACAGATAACAGAATAAGGTGCATATATATGCTAGCAAATATAAGTATATCCCAGCGATCTTTATGTAGGTTTCTTATGATTGAGATTGAGAGTAAATTACATTTTGTTTACATGAACCAATTCAAAGACTGAATCCTGGATATCGGCATGCTTGTAGACTCACTGAGCAGGTATGAAAATGTCCCTCTCAGGGCTCAGTCACCATCATACAGGCTTCTGCATGTAGTTTGAGAACTAGCCAGAGGTAGAAATAAAACCAGGGATCTTTTGGAGTCATTCCCGGATATCATTTATTTTACCAACAGTTGCAAGAGGCAGTTTACTGCCATGCACTCTTGATTTATTAGTGTTGGGTTGATTCCCAGTGCTTGTCTGCTTATTTTATTTACTCAAGCGAGCTGTTGATGAGCTCAAGAACGTTTCTGTCTCTTCTCCCACCTAACTCCATGTGTTTGTCTCTCTCTAGGGAACCAGTGTCCTATCTCCTGTCTTACATATAGGCTCAGTAATAGTATTGGCTATGATGATATACAAGAAATCTGCTGTCCAGCTTTTTGAAAAGCACCCCTGTCTTTATATCCTGGCCTTTGGCTTTGTGTCTGCAAAAATCACCAATAAATTAGTCGTAAGTCCGAACATACCCACACATCTCTCCACAGTGGACTGTATATACATATGTAACTGGATGTCAGTCTTCCACAACATTGACTCTGAACATCTATTTCCACAGGTAGCACATATGACAAAAAGTGAAATGCATCTCCATGACTTGGCATTCCTGGGACCAGGCCTACTGTTCCTGGATCAGTATTTCAACAGTTTTATTGATGAGTACCTGGTGCTGTGGATTGCACTGGTAAGTGTACACACACACACACACACACCCTATGTGTATAATATGAAAGTTGTCAGAACCTTGTCAACTGTATTTCATGTATTTGGTTTTATTTGCATCAATAATGTGCTCATGGTGCATTCATCCAGAGACCATGGCTGACTGGTGTTTCACCCTTAAACCACGTCAAGATATATTGACTTTCACCTTATCATGGGCATTTGTTTTCTGCTTGAATAGGTTTTATTGAGTTAACCATGTTTTTGTGTGCATTCCATAGTTTTGATAACATTATCTCATTGTTTTCCGCAGATCATATCTTTTTTCGACTTGGTGCGTTACTGTGTCAGTGTTTGCAACCAAATCGCCTCCCATCTTCACATCTTCGTCTTCAAAATCAAGCCTTCAACCCCCTCCGTTCCTCAGTAAGGATCCACCTGCCATTACTGACTCTCTCTCTCTTCCTGTTAACCGCCATCACTGAGGCTTCACATTTTCTATTTACAGAGACGGGGGATGATGTAGTATCGTCACAAGTACAGGCTTTTGCCAAGTGAATGTGAGGACAAAACTATCTATAATGGAAATACTGTAGTGTTATTGTTAAGTTATTTTCCATCAGAGCTGAGTTCAATTTGTATAAATTTCATTTTTATGACCATGTCATTACCATAATTCCTTGGTAATTAGAAATGTTCCGCTTAGAAATGGATGGCAACAGCTTGAAGCATCTCTGCTTGGAAAAGGGTAGGCTTGAAAAGAAGTCAGTGGGGTTGAAAATACAGTATGGTTAGGTGCTACTTAGTATGTTGAATGATTCAAATGTTGATTTCAAGACAAGCATACAATTTAAAAGTGTTTTACCATTTTATGTGCAAGAAAATGTATCGGAATTGATTGAACCTACGTCAGTCTTTGCTTTCCTAATGTTTGCAATATTTGCATAACTTCACTTTTTGCTATCATAAATATCAAACTGTTAAGGTGCTTATGTTTGTGCTTTTTCTTTAAGATAAAAACAAAATAACGAAATGCTGCTTTGGCACATCTACCGATCCTTCAATAGTGGTATATTATCTTGAGGATGGAACTGAAATTGAGATGGTGATGAAGTCAACATTTTACATGAGGAAATAATGCTGCATCTTTAGAAAATGTGGCGTTTTTTTATCTCTTAAATGACTAACGCACACGACTCCAAGGCCACTAACATTATCCAATACTGTTACCATAGCTCCACATGCAGGATTGTTAGTTTATTGTTGGCTGTATCCTGTTTAATGTTGCTGCTTAAAAGAAAAAAGAAAAAAAAAATTGTACCAATATATCTTTAATTATTGTATAGAAGATCCTTTTTGTTTTTAGCAGCAAAAGATCAGTTGAATTTCTTTTGCATATTGTGCCTGCTTTTTTGCTGTTATGTCACCCTCGGATACTGTAGTAGGCCTACAGCGTTTGCTTGAAATGCCCAATAAGAACTAAAATGCCAATGTTGATAACTTGTGTTAAGATGATGACTTGTATTGATGTGTAATTGTCTCATAAAATGATGTCATTCTCATCATTGGAAGCCATTTGTCTGCAAGGACCATTCTGGAGCAGGTTGTCCGTTTGATTTTCATTCGTGTGCCTGAAGGAGACCATAGGACAACCTGTCATTGGTTCATGTAGACAAAGGCTAGTGTGGAGAGCCACAGCTAGGCTAAATGTTAAAGTAGCTCAATGACACTCTAGGTCTGCTTCTTAACCTTTTATTTGTAAGATTTTATTTGAAAGATTACAAGAATATAAATTATTGCTTTATGTATTTAAGAGCAGTTTTGACTGTCTGAAAATAGGAACTCATTTCTAGAATGTCAAAGACAATATTTGATTTAAATGTTATTTCTTTCAAGATTATTTTCTTACTTTTCAAAAGAAAATGTCCTCGTTAGAATAATCTGTCTATTCAAGGTGCAGGGATTGAGCCACAGCTTGTTAGAGGGATGATAGTTTGACTGTGCCCCACTTTCATTTTGCCTGTGTACTATGACACTGTACATTTTGTACCATAGCTGGAGTTCCTTAGTGTAACCCACTACCATGGAATCCATAGTTAAAACGAACTTCTCACAATGACTTTATGTTGTGAAATCTAACTTAACATACTGAGCTTATATATCATTGTGTTTATATAGTTACTGATGTCAGGTCAGCTCTCATATTGTTACTGGTCATTCTCAGACTAGTAAAAGGTTGCCTTAAACATTTATTTTTGTTTTTCTCTTGTTTTGTATGAAGGCCAAGCCTTTTGAACTGGCATGTTGTCTCTATGTGTATCTTTTCTGGCAAAGTCTTGTGTTTTAGTCTCTTATGTTGGCCAGACTGTCAAGCTCAGGTATATTAACAGTGTGTTCCTAGGTCACTACATAAAACAAAATCTCTCGACAATCTCTCCCTCACCTACCAATGCAAATAAATGTCATACTCCAAAATGTAAACTGCTTTTCATTTGTCTTTTTTTTTGCAACCCAGTTCTTTATTTTCAGTTATACAGTATATACTCAAAGCTAAGCATTAAACTTTCACTTCTTCACACTCCTTTTATCAACAGCTGTATTCTGTCTTCCAATAGAAATGTTGAGGTAAGTAGACTGTAACTTTGTCCAATAACTATTGTTACAACTTGAAATTAATATTTTCAGAATGTGTAACAGGATTAGTTTTTACATAAAATGGTAATAGTAATTTGCTACTGTAAAAAACAACAGATTCTAGATACTTTTGAAAATAAATTGTTGGATTACTCAGAAACATGTGAAGGAAAAAGACATTTACCAGTTTGTGAGACAGTAGAGACTAACATTATTTTACAGTACATGACTTGACATACTGAAGTTGTAAGTACATAAATTGTTAGTTTACCTGCATATTCTATGGATTCCAGAGGCAGATTATTCTTAAAGGAACTGAAAGTAATTGGATGATTACAGAGTTTGACTGTTCCAGTGGATTGTGACTAATTACGATTTGAAACAGGTAATCAGCAATCTATAATGGACTACATTTTTTAAGTAGCCTTTCCAACCGTGTTCTTGTGATCTTCAGTCACAAGTGATACCATACAGCAACCCTAAACCCTCAGTATGTAAAAACCTTCAATTATATTTTTTGAGATGCCTACAAATCTCTGACATCACTGAATAAAAAGGCACTGTACTATTTTTTATCTATCCCAATACAGTTTTAATGAATTCATTTACAGAAATTAACATCTCAAAACAAAAATGTGACAAATTTACAGTAGTGAATGAATGACAAACATCAACATACTGACTAGACCCCTAATTAACTCAGCTAACAAGGCAGCTAAAGCCAGAAAACCCCTTTTTTTTTTTTTTTTTTTTTTTTAATAAAAAAAAAAAATTTTTTTTT
>OMKL01017555.1:14211-24781 GCA_900302295.1 Parasudis fraserbrunneri
AAACCAAAAAACCCCTTTTTTTTTTTTTTTTTTTTTTTTATAAATAAATATAATGTATTTGACACCGACTGATATTGTCCTGCGTAGAAATGTGCCATAACCTTTGAACTGAGCTGAACTGTTGAAAAAACACAATAAAATTCACATGTCAATGGGGAAAATCGAACAATATTTCACAATTTCTGAAAAGTAGACTTAGATACAGACCTTGCGTGGGGCACTGATAAGAAGACACAACAAACTACAAATGAACAGCAGGAGATGACTGCTGTTCCCTGCCATTTGGTTTTCTTGCACTGTACACTTCAGTGTGGGGAGCTGTCCACTCATGACCCTACATCAGTATAGACTGCAGAGACTTGCGCACTGAAACCATTTCTTGCTGTTGCTGTCAATAAAAGTGTTGGATGAAATAAAATGTGATAAACATTCTGTTTCAAAACGGGTATGAACCTGAAGTATCAATTCAGTGAGCACTAAAAATACAAATGATGACTTTTAGAAATTCACAAGTAAGGTGTAAGTTCTGCATCATGGATGGCTCTCTATACTTACTGTGTCCATCAATATCTTCCTTTGAAACATTGCCATCTCCTGGCGCAACTTGCTCTGAATGCCTATTTGCTGGCTGACATGAGATTTTTCCATTGCCTCGAGGTTCTACCAACGGCCACCAAAAGAAAAAAAGGTTACATAATACAAAATAAACAAAAACATTTTTTTTTTTTTTTTTACAATATGACTATTTGGTATTTTGTCTATTTGTCTAGTATTTATTATTATCTAATTTCCAAGTGAAAATGACAGTCTGGAAGTCAGAAGTTAACATGATGACACATGACCTGGAACATGACAGTGGTCAAGTGAAATTTGAAATGGTGGGACTTAATGTCTAACAACAATCTCAAGTACCTGGATGTATTGCTCAAGGAGCTGTTTGAGAGTTTTTAGTCTTTTGCCCTGTGAGGCCCTCATGTGCTGAAACATCTTTTGCTGGTGCTGGAACATACTCTAAAAAAGACGGGGACACTGCTGGTGAATAGGGGGTGACGGTAACCCACAAAAAGAGAGTACAGCTCTTAAAACATGGTCTAAGGCAGTGGTTGCGAAAAGACATACAAATACATCACGTTTATAACCTTTGTACATATGTTGTTTTTGTCTTGTGAAATAGGGAATATTTGAAGTCTTAAGCCCTCCTCCAATTATTAACAAGCAAATAGTAAACATGTTGTCCCACACCAGTGATCAAGCTCCCTCCTTGGGCCAGTCAGTGATGACAATTTCAATGTGGTAATAATAATAACTTAATTGTTATTTTAATGGAGGTGTAGATATTGTTCTATAATAACTCCTTGATTCCCCCCTGCCCCAGTGCAAGTTATACTGATTATGTCTCGATTGTATGATTGTTGCTCATATACGTGCACACATATGTCAAATTAATCATTTACTTTACTGAATATTATATTTTGTAACGTAGGCTTTTTTTCTCTCCATTTTCTCCTGTAGTACAGAGAAGTCATCATCGATCTAATTAGCATACACAGCATGATCTTTCCATTTGCAGGGATGTAGCTATAATCTAATGTCGGCCTTTCTCCTAACGCCAGCAGCCAACCAGCAAGTTGTTATTTTCCCTGGTTACTGTCATCCTTTCGCCTGTGCTAGCACAGCGTACTGTTGAGATAGATGTGACAAGCCTAAACTAGCGCTGTCATCCCAACTCTCTGGTGAGTTTAGTGAGGTCACAGGTGTAGAGATGGGCACTGGGAAACAACTCCACAGGGTTGTGGCAGCGGCTCAGAAGATGCTTCACCATCACAAAAGCTAGCAGAGAGGAATAGCCCCATGGATGGAATATCATCTATTTTTCTTGCAGATCAATGGGACAAAACTGGACTTGGTTGTTATAGATATCATTGAAGACAGCACATAACGTAACAGGCTGTTTTTATTGTGTTATAGCTTCTCAATTAGCCAGCTGCCTTGGAATTAACATAGTTGTAGCTTTGGTTCTAGTGCTAGCGAAACATTCACAATTAACAATGCAGAGGCAGAAATAAAAACAAATCACTTTCTATGGTCTAAGAGCATTACCAGGAGTTTCTCCTCTTGGTCCTTGGACTTGGCAACATCTGTGTCCCATTGATGGAGGACTGAGTTGAACTGAGTGCAGTAGTCCTCAGTTACTTTCCTCCTGCAGTTTTAAATTGCATTGATTTAGTTATATTTTCTACTAGGGCTGGTACTGGGCTCATGTCATTTTGTGATTATGATTATTGTCTGACAAATAACGGTGATTAATGATTAATTCTCACTTGGCTTAAATCCAAAGTGTTCCCAGATCAGTTTGCAACGAGATCCATGTTGCTGATGGTGCAACATTGCAATGATGACATCGGAGCGAGGGAAACGAGGGTAAGTTGCTTTGGAAATGGAAATGTCATATCGCCCACCTCTACACTGAAACAGCATCTAACCTCTCCGTGACCTGTTCTGCACAGAGATTTAGGCTATTCAGCCTATTTGATCTGAATCTAAGTAATGACCTTTTATGCTAATTGTGATTATCTTGTATAATTGCGATCACATGATTATTTGATTATTGCAGCAGCCCTATTCTCTAGACCTACTTTATTAATATGGTTGGAATCAATTCACTTTCAGTTCAATCGATTCAAAATGTATGCAGAAATTGCAGTTTATTTTCTGAAAGTATAGCATTAACACTCAATTAATAGCTAAAAGGTTGAATAGGACAACCTTGTTCTGCCAAACACTTCTCAATATCTTGAAAATAAATCTAATCCCTGAATTGATAGAACTGAATGTGAATTGAACCAAATCTTTAGTAACAAAAAGGAAAACAAATTATATTTTTTAAACTGTTGTAATTTATAAACTTCTACACTTGTCTATTATCTTTTGTGGGGAGAAGTTATGCTTTGCACACATACTGCATCAGAGTGAACCAGTCACCTTACCTGTCCCTCTGCTGGGCTTTCCAAAACTGCTCAATCTTCTGCTGGCTCGTCTTCACTGAGGACTTAGTGAATGTCTCCATGCGCTTTCGCTTCGCCTGGAAGGCCTTGTTGATGTTGGCTGATGCAGTGAAGCACAAGAACAGGAAAAAAAAGAAATGGTAATAACATGCACATAGCACCTATCTCTATGGAGTATGATATAATTTCCAAATGAGGAAAAGAGTGTTTTAGAACAGCTGGTAGCCTACTTTACCTCCAAATCTGTCCAACATTGTCATCATGTCTCCTCTGTGGAGAAAAAAACAAACAAGCAATTTAAGTATTCCACTTGTGAAGCAATATTGTGTAGAATATAGGGTTGAATGTATTTATTGTTCCTGAACAAAACTAAACAAGGCCTACTCTGGCATAGTAAGGTCCAAATCCTCATCATCATCTGGTGTGAGGCGTTTCCTTCCCCTCACTGACGACTCCACTTCAAATAAGAGCAAAATCAAAATTAAACTAAAATGACAAAATATGGGATTAAGCTTTGTTTATTCTATCAAGAAACATGGTAAGCAAGTTAACATTACCTTCTTGTAAGTTATCATAACTGAAACTGTCATCAGAGTCCTCCAAATGGGGTTTGCTGGTGGCCCAGCCTTTAACTTTGGCTTTTTGGGCTTGACCCCTGAGAGTTGCCATGTCCTGAAAATGGGTCACATTTCTCGTTGAAGGAGTCATCTAAAATACAAACAACTAAGATATGCCAACCAAGCAGTGGTAAACAGTGCTGTAACATAGCTAGCGTTAGCTAGCAAGATCAGTTGGCTGCAGGAGTCTAACTTTAACATCTTGGTAAACAAACAGTTGAGATGGATGTATGCTCTGTCTCTCAACACATTATCTTTTGTAGTATGTCAGCATGTTTGACCACTATTTCACTGATATACAAGGCAAAGTGATGAAAAACTTACTTACAACTGATGTGAAAGGTGTTCCTACAAGTGATAGCTAACAAAGAGCAGAGACAAAATTTCGGTTAAAACTTCCCTTATGGCACGAGATCTCCGTGTGCGAACCCCCTACACAATTGGCGCCAAAGGTAAATGCACGGGGTCATCGGCATCTCACACAAATAATTTACATTTATTTTTAACTTTTAGGTAGTGGGGGTGGTAACGCTTAGGGTTAAGGATAAGGTTATAAACAACTTTTAAGGTTAAAGACTTGCTTCACAATATTTTTTTCACACATTTTTATTTTATTTTAATTATTTACTCATGCGGTATTATTATTATTATTATTATTATTATTATTATTATTATTATTATTATTATTATTACTACTACTACTTCTACTACAAGTGCCTGGGGTCATTTTAAATATGTATTTATTCATCTCCCCTCTGGCTTGGTGTACAATCCGGGTACTTGCTGACCACGCCTCTATTGAAACCCAAACAGGAAGACCCAATGCAGACTTGGACGTGTATGACAGGCTTTCATCAGTGTCATGTACTTATAATTATAGAGATTAAGAGTATCTATACCGCGACTTCTTTTTTCTTTCTTTTTTATATAACGTTAAGTTTCTTGTCTTAGCTAGAATAGATCATTTTAAAGGTGTGTGAGTACTTTCACGATGAGGTGACATCGAGGGAGTTTCGATTTCAAAGGGTGAGCAAGTTAACATTACGGATCAAACTACGTGGGACCTAGTTGTTACAAGGTTATTACCGGTGTCCGGTGACGTTACTATCCAATAATTCCGTTTATTTTCATCGTCATTGTTGGTATGTTTCAAAGACGTCTCGTTTTCTTGTTCACTTCGCTGGCTTTCTTTAATATCCTTTCCCTAAAGGGTATGTTGAGGAACTGAAACTGATTGTTTTTCTTGACAGAGTCGTTTCAAGATGTTTTAATAGGGAAGTGCAAGTGGGACAATTGTCTCACGCAGAAAGAGGAAACAGGAGTGAACTTGAGCTATTTTAGGAGACTAAATTTAGAACAGTATTCTCTCTCTCTCTCTCTCGTGGGCAAACTCATCACATCAGTTGTTTTGCACTTTACAGTCGAAGACACCTCGCAAGCATTAACACACGCAAGGCGAGAAGGCCATGTGGTGGTTTCAACAGGGCCTGTGCATCCTACCAGTGGCTCTGGTAATCTGGACAGCGGCTACGTTCATCTTTGCCTACATCACAGCTGTGCTGTTGAGACATGTGGACCCACTTGTGCCTTACATCAGGTCAGCATCCAGCCCCGTCCCAAACTGCCCTTTGTTTGTCTCTTCCATGGCTTTTACCAAGGGATGCATGATATCAATATATATGGTGTAAAAATTATTTAGTCTAAATCCATGATTCAATTTGAATATCAGTTTGTTTCAAAGTCATGGTTATTCAATTATTAATCGCACATTATTTTCAGTTTGGATTCCAGTCACACACACACACACACACACACACACACACACACACACACACACACACACACTCTCTCTCTAACAGGTCTCCAGTGCCAGGTTGCGTAAAACAACTTGGGCTAAGTTTAAGTGTCTCACTTGTGTTCCCTTACTGCAGCTGCAATATTATTAGGATGCCAGAAAATTTGTTTGATGTAATTTGCTTCATTTCATATGATGCTTTAATGCAGTTATAAGTGAAACTGGGTGTAACGATACACACATTTTCAGATTCAATACACATTTTGATTTTGAGGTCACAATTTGATTTGATTTTCAATTATTTATACGTTCAGATGTATTCATAATACAGAGCACTAATGATAGATAATGTATATATATTACACATCTTGGTTTGGCTCAGAAAAGTATTTCAAAGTCAAACAATGAAAATGAGCTTTAAACATGTAATAGCAGTAGCTATACCATACCACCAGGTAAACTGAGAGAAAATAAATAAAAGGCTAGAGAAGAGAGCGGGAGAATGAGAATCGTCAATACAGTTTTAAATTTCAGTACATTGTATTGAATGTAATATATATATTTATTTTAATTTTCAATTCTGTATTGACATCGTTACACCTCTAAGTGAAACCTTAGCTTAAGCGGTGATAAACATCTGGGCACAGGTATCAAAAAATCAACTGCAGTTAAACCACAATACAGTAACTTTGAACTCTTTATCCTGTGTTTGGGATTTTACCGTTTTTTCGTTGTTCCTATTTCACAGTGACACCGGAACTGTGGCCCCGGAGAGATGTGTGTTTGGAATTATGCTGGACATTTCAGCGTTCCTAGGTAACACATTCCACATATCACATTTTCAATTTAATAAAGCAAATATCCCATAAAGCACTGCCTCGATGGGAGTGGTTCCCAAACTGGGGTCTGATATCCCTCCCTGGGAGGTTGCTAAGATGTCAGGATGGGCACTAAGCCTCAGAGAATTTTGAAGCAATAGAATCAATTTAGAAACAATCCAAGAATAGAGGCCTTGCATGGAATGTTTGTGTAGTTCTCTTTCTTCCAGTATGACTGCCTGTAACCATTGGTAACCACTTTCAAAAGAAAATGCCTAATTTCTGTGCAGTGGTAGAGTAGGTAAAACACTGGAAAATCATATTATTGAATTGAATTGAATTGAAATACTTTATTATCCCGTGGGGAAATTCGGTCAACTGTCCTACTGTGACTTGTTTACAAGGTCCAGTAATAAGACACAAAATTATTATGTTTTTGTTGATGTATTTCTCATATATCAACACATAGCAACTGTTGTTTTGCTCATAGCAACCGTTGTCTCTTCCATTGCCATGTACAAAACAATGGACAAATACAAATATACTATGCAAAGCTTCTATTTGGGATAGCCTATTATGAGTATTATAAATTGTAAGCCATCTGTGTTAGAATTTTATAAAATGAGTAAAGGGGTCCTCAGTACTTAAAAGCTGGGAGCAGTAGAAGCCCAAAAGACAAGATTTGTGCTCAGTATTATTGTCCTTACTAAGCAATCAGCACCACTGATCATAGAATGTCAACATGCATAAATTGAACAGTACTAGAATGCCTGAAATGAAATGAGTTCCTCTTTACCATGCATATATACGGTACACACAGCACGCACAAACTCCTGCCCCAGTGTCTTTAATTGGATTACCAGTCTAACTGAATGTTGTGATGCCCGGCAACATCAACATGTGATGATAGATATTCTTAGATCTCAGCCAAGTCCTCATACTACATTAATTCAGGAATATGTTTGTCTCCATTTTGCTGTCCTGTTTAATGTTGTCCTGAGAATCGCATTTAACGCAACACATCTCAGTACTATTTCCACATGAAACAGAGAGACCCACGAGTCATGCTTGGACACATTTTACATCAGTCTATTCAATTTAAGGAGAAGGCCTATACATTGGGGCATCCATCAAGGCATTGTGTGAAGCACTGTTTATGTTTTGGTGTTTTGCCTATTTGTGAGGCCATAAAATGTTTGTATGAGCTCCTACATCCAAATCACGTTTACATTCTAGCATTGTTAGAAGGTCTGAACCAGAATTAAAACATTCAAATGCATTTGGGTGTAAGAGCTCACTCAAACATTTTATGGTCTCACAAAGTCAGAGCCCCATTCATTGTCTATGGAGCTGCCCCAGATTTTGCATTCCATGGATGGTTCTGTCTCTGATTTCTAGCTTTAGGAGAGAGTGGTGCATGTTCACAAATACTGACTGAGCTATCCTGGGGCACAGGAAGAACATATGTGAATTCTTAAAAAGGGGTGAAAATCACTATCAACAGCAGTTACAACTTATAAAAAAATAGTTACTGTAGAAAGAACAGTATTCTCTGAGGCACATTTGCACAATGTTAAATTGAAGGTATTTTGAACCAGGGGGCAGGACAAGTGGAATATCACTTCTGTGATCTATTGACTTCACAAAGAGAAATGCCACATCATTAGCCTTTTACAATAGCTTCTAAGGGCTAATTCATTCCTATTATAATCCATTATAGTTGTAGACTTTATAAAGTAATGTATTACCCACTGTGGTTTACAATGTATCTGGTTGTGGGTGCAGGCATGGCGACCACATATGTGCGGTACAAGCAGGTGCAGGCTCTGACGGGGGAGGAGGAGTACAAACTGCATAAGCTCAATCTGTTTGGCCTGGTCCTGGGCTGCATCAGCTCCTTTGGCATGTGTGTTGTTGCCAACTTCCAGGTTAGTGGGGTTGTGTGCACGGTTTGTCATGAATAGATCCCAAACTGACACAGTAACAATAAGCTCAAGGTCAAGTTGTTTTAGTTATTACATGTTACTTGCTTAATTATACAATAACAATACTTTTTGTGCGTTTGTGTGCTCGGATGTGAGTTCACTGTGTATGTTTTTGTGATTGTTCTATATTTCTATATTTTAATAGCTTGATTCCACAACGATATTCATACATATTAATTAAAAACACAACCCTCATGAGACCTACATAGACCCATTTTGGGTTTTTTGGGGGGGGCAGGGCATCTTGAGGGGGGATACTAGGTCGGCAGTAGATGCCACATAGAAGTGTTATACATCATCTGAAAGCTGGGACCCTGGAGATTGATTTGAGATGCAGCTTAACACTATGTCAATTTGTTCTAGCCATAAATATGGAATAAACATTGTGTTTTGCAAATTTTGAAAGTTTACAGTGAATAAGGGCTTGCCTTGGGACATTATTAACGAAACATGACAGCCATTCCAAAGTTCAATTATGTATGATAGATTGCTGCAGCAAGTTTTGGGTTGATACCATTTGTTAGACAGATTTGGTGCATTACTGAGCCATTTATGACCACTCGAAAATGGTCAAAATTCCCTCCAAAAGACCACATAAATACCTCAAGACCTTGAATACACTTATGAAATCTTCAGAATGTGATTTGATATCAATAACTTCTGACATCTGGAGAGGTCAGCAAGATTTTCTTTTTTTGGCATTTGGAAGGCGAGCACTTTTTTCTGAAAATGGCTCAGAAACCCCCCTTACTGACAGTGCATCTAGACAAACCATGCACTCTCTTATTGGTCCCGATCTCTCATTTATGGGTGCAATGTTTCATGGTGTGATTAAGCTAGAGGTCCTTTTTCACAGTGAAGTCAATAAAAAAAAAATGTGTCACTCACATTGAAAGCTACTGTACTGTGAGGACTCACATCATCAACAATACATGAATGCAGCTAGTCTCTGTGGATCCACAATAGTCTCAGTTTTACAGCCATACCCAATTTATGCAAATCCAAGACTGTTTAGGGACCACACTATGTAGAAAGCGCATGGTTCTGACCCTAAACTACATGGTACTAACATAAATTAATGGCTGTAAGTGTGAGACTATTGTGGTTCCATTGAGCCTATTGTCATTCAAATATCTTGCGGTGAAAGGTCATGGTCATGGTCAAAGGAAAAATGGCCATGCCAATCCATCACCTCCGAATTTTGAGTAATATTTAGGTCTCTATTTACGTATGGATAATGCTATCTTAGCTCTTTAAAATTGAGCCTCTGAAAGATAGTAATGAAATGTTTAGTCTCAGAGGGTTAAAATACATACTTAACAACTACTGATGATTCCATTCTTAGTAATGTTGCTGTAGAGCATGCACATTCCACTCTGGTAATCAGGTGCAGAACAAACAGACCTAACCTACAGTATATATATGAGTGCACTCACACTTCCTGGTTTATCCTGATGAAGATGCTTAGATGACCGAAACGTTGATCTCTCAATAAACATTTATTGGGAGCAAGTCGAACAGAGTGCAGACTCTTACTATTTTTTATGCTGTTTTATTTTTAAACATGTCAATAGAACAGCTAATATTTAAAATAGTATTCCATAAAGAGTTTCACACAGTCATGTCAGCAAATATTTAGCCAGAGTTTGTTTTACAATTAAACTAATTGTTTGCAATACAGCTGTAACATGTGAATGCTGATATCTGAATATCTCTCTCTGTTTTTCCCCTGTCCTCCTTGTTGAGTCCAGAAAACCACGCTGTTCTCCATGCACCTGTTGGGGGCAGTGCTGACCTTCGGAGTAGGGGCTCTTTACATCTTTGTCCAGGCCCTGGTGTCTCTCTACATGCAGCCACACATCCACAGCAAGAGCATCTTCTGGGTCCGTCTCAGTGTTGGAGTCTGGACCCTGGCCAGCATCATCAGCAGTAACCTTACAGTTTATTTATTTATTTATTTATTTATTTTTAATTTCAATCCAAGTTTATTTTATTCATAGCATTCCATCACAGACATCTTGGTCAGCAATATATATATATACTGTACTAGTGGTCCACCGATATGGGTTTTTAAATGGCCGATGCCGATACTGATATTGAGAGAGCATGGTGGCCGATGGCCGATATAATGCCAATATGACTTTTTTTTTTGCATCTGATAAAATACAACAATTTCATAATAACAAATGAGACGCAACAAAATGTCTCTTCTTTTCTTTAGTAGATCTGCACTCTATTTATAATTTTAAATAAATAAATTGATAGAAAATCTAAATAATCTTTTCTTTATTTAAAAAGAAAAATCAGTTGACACTTGCAAGATTGACACAAGGGGGGGGGGGGGGGCTGG
>OMKL01017555.1:24801-36652 GCA_900302295.1 Parasudis fraserbrunneri
TTGTTAATCGGCCCCGTGGGTGCGGTTATCGGCCGATGCCGATTATTTAAAAATGCCAGATATCGGCCCGATGAATCGGGTCTATCACTATACTGTACATACACAGCAACAGATACTACGTATTGGTCACATAGTGTTGCCAGATGCTGCTGGACTGTGGACCTTAACAGTGGTCTCTCCTCTCAGTGTTTGTGTCCTCAGTCATCATGTATAGCAGTCTGCCTGGGGTGGATGTCGCTCACAAACTACACTGGATCCCCGGAGAGACGGTTAGTGGCTGTGTGTGTTATGTATCTGTCTGTATGTACACTGTTTTATGGAGGGAACACATGGTTTGTTTTCTAGGGCTGTCCTTGACTATGTTAGCTTAATTAGCTTAAACTAAGCTTAATTGACTAATAGCCATGGAATTTTTCAACTAATGGATAAGCTGATTTAAATGCAGTCATGCAGAGGGACCTCTGTAAATGTAGTGCTCAGAAGACATGGACTTATTCCTTTTCAGGCATAACTCATTCAGCATGGGAAAAGAAATCGAGTAACAAAGTCTTGGTCCACTAAGGCCAAAGCGACCGATTAACAGGGATCTATTTATAACCGATTAAGCAACTAAAAGGGGGCAGTGTTATTTGTTTCATCTACCACAATAGCTTCTGAGTGCATGTGAGAAAGAATTGCTGGTGCCTCCTTATGCGTGCGTGCGTGCGTGCGTGCGTGCACACATGCACATGCAGACTAGCGGTGGTGTGTGTGTGAGAGTGAGTTCATGTATACTGACTGACTACTACGTGTGTTTACAGTTTTGTATCCATACATGTCCTCAGGAGCAGATTGGACCTCTGTGATACTTTAATCCTTTTGGTCCTTTGATCCTCCTCGTTGTGTGTGTTGCAGGGCTACACAGCTCACATCATCAGCACCATCTCTGAGTGGTCACTGGCCCTCTCCTTCGTCAGCTTCTTCCTCACCTACATCAGAGACTTTCAGGTACACACTCTTTCATCCATGCTTATGTTTCCAATGAACTACACCTTCCTGTGTTTCCCCTGCAGACCGTTTCAGTGGAATGTTTGTGTTGCTAGGGAATGGGTAAGACAGTTGATTTCCTGTTGCAGTGCATGTAAAGAGCAACACCTGTCAGGAAACCAAATGTAGTTCGTTCAAGGATGCTGGTTTATGTTTGTTTTTGTTGTCAGGTTGAAAATTAACTTAAGTTTAAGTTAGCCTGACAGGCTAGGGTTGGGGTTAATGCAGGTTGTAGTAGTGAAACAGCTTTTATTTAGATAATTTAATGTGATGAAATTACCAGTTCAAAACTCAGGTTTTCTAATAGTTTGTGGGCAATGAGAAATCCATTTGCCATAATCAGAATATTATGAGTGTCCTGTGCTCCAGGACATTTCAGTCAGTATTTGTGAACACATACCTCTCTCCTAAAGCTAGAAATCAGAGAGAGAACTCTCAAATCGGTGATGTAACTGGGATGTCAAAATCTGCGGCTGCTCCACAATGTTTGTGTGAGCTCTTACACCTAAATTACCTTTTAATTCTGTTTCAGACCTTCTAGCAATGCTTGATTACTCATTTGGATGTAAGCGCTCACAAACATTTTATGGCCTCACAAAGTCAAAGCCCCACTCATTGTCTATGGAGCAGCCCCAGATTTTACAACCCAGTTATATCATTGAGTTCTCTCTCAGATTTCTAGCTTTAGGAGAGAGTGATGCAAGTTCACAAATACTGACTGAACTGTCCTGGGGCACAGGAAGAACACATGTGAATTCATAAAATGGGTGGCTTGTAAAAGCAAATGGCTTGTAAAAATGTCACACACAGAATAATTTACCCCATCACATAATGACATCCACGTTCATTCATCTAAGAAAGATATCGTAAAAGGAACTGGTATCCTCTCTGGTCAATCCTGAAATGATAGTACTACTGGTCTAATGTACACAGTCTGATATGTGTACTGATATGTATGTCCTTTCATGTCTCTCCTTTTGTAAAGAAAATAAATTTACGAGCAGAGGTGGACCTGCGTAGCAGCCACCTGTATGATTCACCGTACTACAGTATCACGGCGCCGGTCAACCAGGCAGAAACGTCGCCACTTTTAGCAGGAAGCATCTGAGCAACCAAGTGCTTCCCTGCCAAGGAGGTTCAACGGAGAAGAGGTCACAGCCATGATATGATGTAAGAAAGTGTGGTATATAACACATGCACAGCTCAAACCTACCACTACCTACCCCATGCAATATGCCAGAAGTCAAAGCAAAGCGGCGTGATTTTGCCTCTTGTTCATACATACTGTATTTCTCTATAAAGGAGAAAAATGGATTATGATTTTATCTTAATCATTTTTGTCCAGTGACCCGAAAGTAATTGTTTAAAGGACCATACCAGTCTTTTTGACATGTGGGTTCAGTCATTCTTGCCTTGATACAAAAATCAAGGTGCCCTTTTTTCATAATCTTTAACCATTCCTAAAAGATTTGGTAGTTATTTTCTGCCAATTCACCCCTGCCATTGGCTTCCAGTGTATCTGAAAATGTGTCTTAAAACTGAAGAAAGTCACCACATTTGACTAAAATAAGATGCAAACACCTTATGTGTCACTTGTTTTCTGAAATGTTTGCCACTGTGATATAATAAATTATCTAAGGAAGAATTCCACTTTTCAGAAAGAATGGCAGTGGTGAATTGGCAGAAAATAACTTCAAAACCT
The DNA here is from genome assembly GCA_900302295.1 of Parasudis fraserbrunneri. NCBI lineage: Eukaryota > Metazoa > Chordata > Actinopteri > Aulopiformes > Chlorophthalmidae > Parasudis > Parasudis fraserbrunneri. Next base: position 27,530 of record OMKL01017555.1, read on the forward strand.
TTCAGTAACAGTAGAAGATTATGAAAAAAGAAGGCCGCCTTGATACTTGAATACTTTATCAGTATTGGCAGTAGAAAAATGTTATTGGTGCATCCTAGCCCTTAAGTTCTTGTGTATAATATCTGCACTATCTTGTCTCATACTAACTATAGGTTTTGAAAGATGCTTGTTTAATAAAATGACAATATGCTGATTTTATATGAAGGTATATTTGAACATGCACTGTGGTGTAGTATTTCTTACAAACCGCTAGATGGCACCAAAGACTACTGTCTGAATAATGTGGGAAGGTTTGGTTCTTCACTCAGAAGTGTTAATTCATTCTTTTATAACAGGGGCTTTAATGCAATGCATTTGGGACAACCTGAGAAATGTACAGTTCTAGTGATATGATGGTTATTTACTATATGCCGCCTTGGTAAATTCTATTCTGTAACTGACTGTAATGTTTGAGAGCGTGGATTTTTATTATAAATGGGTATAACTTAAACTATATAAATAGGGTGTAACTTTGGGTCATACTTTTAAAATGTAAACATTTAGGTTCAATACCATAGTCCATACCATTGAACATTGGTCAGTGTATGAACACTGAGATTGATGTCAGGGTTTGGAGGTACAGTGTATGTTTACAGTAGTCATACTGGTATGGGTCCACAGAGAACTATGTGTTTTTACAATGCCATCAACAATATTTCATTGCATTTTAGCGCATTTAAATTAATATAAAAACTGCACATTGCAGTATTTGAAGGAACTTGCTAATGAAAATGGATGAGTAGGCCATTTTAAATGCAAGCTGCAATATGTGAATTTCATTACAAAGTAAGGACATCCAAAAGACGTCTTATCATCAGTGTACTGGAACAATCAAATAACCGTTTTTACAGGAACCATCCTGATAATAATTTTTCTGTAATTTTTAATCCTACTACCACTTTAACAAGAAATAATGTACTTGACTCGACGCTGTGCATTATAATGTAACCATGTTTTACAACTGTTGTGTTATGCTGCTTTTCACATGAATAAAGATTTTAAAATGTTACAGTGTATTGGCACAATCATGTTCCGTTTGAGAATTTCAGTGCAGCAAATAAGACAAAGTATCATAGACAAGATTTTATTCACATTTTATAAAAAGTGCTTGACCTAATCCCACTCCTTCACATTTCTGTAGCTAAAAACTGACATTATAAAATATCTTTGTAAGGCACATACATTTTAGTTACTCTAGACACATAACATAAAATATTAATGAAATACTCGAGGTATGCAAGTTATGGAAAGGGTTTTAATTTCTTTCTTTTATATACGTTTAAATAAATAAACTTGACCAAAACCAAAGCAAAGGAAAACTGCAACGAATGCTACAACCAATGTAATATTCTTCAATAATCCCACATGGTAACAAAAGCATGCTTCGTCTCATATCTCCCACCGGTTTTCATAACAGACAAAACAGGGCTTCCGTTTTAAGTGAAACAGCATATAGTCATTGCTGCTAATGTAGCAGAAACGTGGCAGTGACGTCGGTGTAACGACAAACACGTGTTACGGTAGTGCAGTGGAACAATAGGAAGATTCTTGTTCACACTGCATGCCCTCTCAACCAGCCACTCTTTGCCTTCTCCTTCTTCTTCTTTTCTTGGTACTCTGCCACTTTCCTGTGGAAGAAACCTGAAACGACACAATGCAAAAAAAAACCCAACGCTTTCGTGAAGAACTGATTTCACTTGAATCGCTTCTTCCAGCATAGTGCCCACATTGTGCTTAGGAATTTAGTCCTTCACATGTCCTTATGAGATACCCATATATGTAAGAGGGAACAGAGGTGCCCCTGGACCAGGTAGGAGTTCAGTTTCCACACCGGTTTCTCATAATGCAATAGGCAGGTATAAGGTATCAGAAACTTGGATGGCATTAAGTTCAACACTACTTGGCTGCATCACCGTTGTGCATATAATCACAGTGAGGAACTCCCTCCTCGGCACTAATGTTACGGGTATGTTATATTCTACCGGTGTTTCTCTGCAACTTCTCCAGCAAAAGATTGCTTTGTACAGTTCTGATTTAAAGCACCTTGCTCTCATTATTCAACTATTTAGACACTTAAATACAGTGAGTCAGTGTGTGATGCACACAATCCCCTACAACGTGAAATATGTAGTTTGCTCCATGACTCAGCAGTCATTCGATTATGGTTTGGAATGAGAGCCATGTAGACTCAAACTATACAATTTGCAGAATAAGCATGTAATTTAATGGTGGAGTCCAAATGGTCCTCACATTAAGGTCGAATTAAAGGTAGAATCTGTAATGCCGTCAACAGAGACCTCTAGGCAAAAGAGCCCTGCTTTTTGTTTTGATCTGATGTGTGGGTTGGAGCTGAATGGGGATAGGGGAGGGGTTGATATGTGTGTGTGTATTATAATATATATACCATATTATAGCTATATAGGAACTTATTATTTAGTGATAGTTTGTCTACACGGCTCTCATTCTAAACCATAATCGAATGACTACTGAGTGGACCTGTACATGGAGCAAACTACATATTTCACACTGCAAAAATCTTTGTATTTGCATCCATGTACCAGGGATTGTATGCAACACACAGACTTACTGTTTTTAAGTGTCTAAATGGCTGAATAATGAGAGCAAGGTGCTTTAAATCAGAACAAATGTAAGCAAAGTGTAATACCAAGAGGTCGCTGTTTGACAGTATTACAGATTCTACCTTTAATTGTATTAGTGTTTGCTGCTGACCTTCCTGCGTGGCCGGCTCTCTCTCCACTTCCTGGATAAAGAGGTCAAACATCTGTGTCTTGATGAAGTTCTTGACAAACTGCCGGTAGGCCTTGGACTCAGCCGCCTTGCAGAAGCTCTTCTTCTGGAAGACCCCGGGCTGACTGGTGCCACTGCGCCTCACGTGGGCTGAAAAGTGACCCACTGTCTTCACGAAGAATGAGAGGAAGGCCTCCGACACCACGGTGTTCAACTCCTCTGCACCTGGATGAGGGAGAAAAGATACAGAAAATTAAGATTGGGAAGCATTAGAAGTGTGAAAAATCAATCAATCAATCAATGTATCAACATGGACGTGGGAATCAAAGCAGATCATTATGTGAAATTGGAATCGTAATTAATCAAAATGATCAACTACTTTATTAACATAACACTGTTAACTAATGGCTGTGTAAGATTGTAATTACATGCAATTATTGTTGACTGAATCAGTCCCGTTGCATTTGTATGCCTATTACACCATTATCAAATCATTATTGTAGAGCTCAGACCAAGAAGCAAATAAGTCTGTTTTAGGTTTTTAGATTAACATTGTTTTAAAAATGTATTATCTAAAGTTGGTAAGTTGGAGTGTTGTGTACATAGATAGTTAACAAACAATGTACACAATAGTAGTGGTCGAGTACTTTAGAGTGATGTATCACATTCACACTGATGAATGTGTAACAACTCAAGTGATTTGAATTGACTTTACAATAGCAAATACATGGACTGTCCAACAATGTCAAAATGGACTCATGTAGTTCTTCGTCTCAAGGGTTCAATTACTCAGATCAATTTCTCTGAGGCTGAATTAGCAAGACTGTGAGGCATAAGGTAGGAGTTACTATGCCATCACTCTGTAAAAATCTACTTTTATGGATGTTGGGGCTGGGGCTGGACGGTAAAAGGCGCAAACAGTAAGATCTTTCGTAGTGAATGGTGTAACCTAGCTGCATAGCAACAAATAGCTAGCTGATCCCATTGGTTTTCATTACCATTGGTAAAAATGCTCAGAGGCCATTTCCCAGTCCACAGTAATGCCAATATAGAAACCTTTTAGAAACAGAGGATAATTTAAAATGTCAGAGTATCCCTTCAAGTCTCAGGAGCGATCGCATATTACTCCGTTCAACAGAAGTGTGAATTATCTAGAGCCTTTTGATTCCATTCCATTTCTGTTTACAGGCAGCGCAACAAACGTGTGTGTCGGAAGTGGTTAATGTCTGCATCTGGCAGCAACTTGGAACACATAAAACCAGACCATCTTTGGTCATATGTCCAAAGATTCAGTGAGATGAAAATGTGTCTTCAGTTCACGCTGTTTGGTAACTTAATGAGAGAAATGCGTCATGTTTGGAGCACTGAAATAGTCTAGTTTCACAATCACCATCTCTGGCCTGGTTTTTAATCAAGCTTCTCCTACGAACTGAAAAAAGACACATTTCATTTTTTTTTCCTTTTACATTTTTACTGTCTCCAGTACTAAACAGAGTCCATTGGCAGTCTTTCCCTATCATCTCCTAGGAGCTATTAGTCAAAGCATAGAGGTTTTTTAGGGTAAAATGGATAGTTATTTACTACATGACTCATTGAGAAGCCATTCTGTAGGGTTTGCCCCAGTGACAGATAAAGGAACCTGCTTGATAGTCTTTCTTCATCCTCTATCAAGTAGGCTTTTTATCCAGGCCATGGTGTAAATTTATCAATAGGTTACTATAAATAAAAATCATGTGCAGATGTTTTTTTCCACTGAGGAAGTAGAACTATCACGGAACCAATATGCTAAATGATGGTTCACTATCATAGTTGATGTTTGTTAACATGTTAGTTTCTTGATTTGTTAAAGCATTATACAGTAGCTAATTGTTAACAAATTGTTAATGTACAGTCCCTGATTTGTTACTAGGCTCTTCATTATTAGCTGTATCCCCTAAAGTACGGTAACATTTCTTGAACTATGGGTTGGAAACCAAAATGGGCCTCTGGCCTTTTTACTGTTGGGGGTCCAACTATAACAAGGGTATGGGTACATTTTACTCAGTGTGGGTATTGGGCTTAAAAAGTTCAAGAACTCTCTCCCTTAAAGTCCCTGTAAAGGAAATTCAGAGATTTGTTTCTAAATACATTATACATGTTAGAAAATAATTGCTGGAAACATATGAAAAGACTGAACTATGTAGTACTGAATTGTGGAGTGAGACCGTTTTTTATTTTTTTCACACAATTTTTATGTTCAGGATTTTTTGGGCGGACCTGAAATCATGGCTCAATGACGCACTGGAGCCATACTTTGTATTGTTTCACCTTTGTTGTCGTTGTTTCGTTGTTGAGACAGAGATAAAGACATGGAGAGAGAAGAGGCAGGGAGAGAGAGAGGGTGGAGGGGGAGAGAAAGAGAGAGACTTGGTTTCAGCAGACACGCCCCCAGTGTTTCAGAGCAGAGAATACTGCTTATTTTTTCATGATTATGAAACCTAATTTTATATATTTGCTGATTTCTTTAATCATTAAAATTTGGCTGGGTGGTAAATAACACATTTTTCTGTGGTGTGATGAACTCCTTATTATTTATTATTGCTTTACAGGGACTTCAGGGAAAGTGTCATCTCATTATGAGAGAGGTCAAGGGGACATTGTTAGCTAACATCCAATTCAGAAGGTCCCTCCCCATTTCCTCCTCTCATACTGCATGTTCAAATATAGACTGCTTGGCTTTGACTCATTAGGTTCCCTGCCTAACAAGAGCATGAGTCACTATCAATCTCAGAGGAGTATTTACACAACTTCAACAGCCTCTTGAGCCATCCAAGGCCAATGACAGAGTAGCCCAGAGGTTAACAGGCATGCGGCACCATGGAATGTTCATCAGTGCTGACAGGAGGACTTTTCCAGGGATTCTGTCTTCAGTTGAACTTACTGTTCTGGATCAAATTGACTCAGCGTGTCCTTTGACCTGACTGGAATACCAGGTCAATGGGGTGACGCATGCCAGGGTCAATTCCATCCGCTCCACTGTGCAACTCAAGCTCAACTGAGCATTGATGAGGTAGATTTCAAATACAGGTTGGACCACAGTCACCAGCTTTTGGTACTGACTCCTTCCATGGAGGTTAGCAGCTCTGCCATGTCTAGAATGTGTGTGTGTGTGTGTGTGTGTGTGTGTGTGTGTGTGTGTGTGTGTGTGTGTGTGTGTGTGTGTGTGTGTGTGTGTGTGTTAATGCAAGCAGAAGCACGTTGACTGCAGAGGAATGGAATTGGCTTATCTGAGCGTGGCTATGATGGGGGCTTTTTTGATTTTGTGAAAAAGGAAGCAACTTCACAGGAAATTAACTATCCAAATCCATAAGTTTTCCACTTAGTTATATATTAAGAAATAAACGATATTGTAATGTTAATCAAATTAAGAGTCAGTTCCTTTCTAATTTTAAGGAGGAGTGGGTTAGTAATATTTTGACTATGCCCAAACCATTAGTTTTAATGTAACCAGGAGTCAAAGGTCAGTGTGTGCTCAGCTGAGATGTGACCTTTGGCGATAGAAACAGGTAGATTTAACACTATCCCTGAAGAGGACAGGTTATGTACATTATGTATCTAATTCAAATTGAAAATGAAATCCACTTTGTGTTTTACTGCCCATTCTATAATGATCTGAGAATTAATATGTTTAGTAAGCATGCATCTGTTGATTTGATTTCTCTTTATGACAGACAGAGACTTGAATTTTTGTTTCAGGAAGATGTACATGGGATAGCTCAATATATATGTAGAGCATGGAACAAGAGGAAATGTTTCTTATTTACAGACTGACTAAAATGTACTAGAGTTGGTTGGACTGTCTCCTAAATTAATATTTATGATTTAATGTGTTGTACACTGTTAGTAAGGGCTGTAATGTGTATACTTTGTGTATGTATACACAAAGTATACACTGTTAGTAAGGGCTGTAATGTGTATACTTTGTGTATACATACACAAAGTATACACATTGTGTATGTATACAGATATAAAATGCATATTTATCTGATTTATGTTTGATCATTGTGTATAGTGTCTTGTAAGTCCATATGGACTGAGCACCAAGAAAGGTGCATGACACTTAAATAAAAAGCAATCAATCAATCAATCAATCAATCAATCAATCCAGTGTTAAAGGTCCTGAAACATGTTTGTTTGTGCTACTAACTTGCATTAAAATAAGTGTTAAATAGCATCAAAGTTAACTTTCCTCAAATGCTGATAAGCTCCTACTTCAAGTTGCATCAAGACCCAGCGTCCAGTGAGAACACAGATACTACAGACACTACAGTAGGAGCTGAGCAGTGAGAATGATACAGATACTACAGTTCCTATGAGCTGAGCAGTGAGAATGCATGGCAGTGGGATGTTGATACAGATACTACAGTAGTTCCTAGGAGCTGAGCAGTGATAATGATACAGATACTACAGTAGTTCCTAGGAGCTGAGCAGTGATAATGATACAGATACTACAGTAGTTCCTAGGAGCTGAGCAGTGATAATGATACAGATACTACAGTAGTTCCTAGGAGCTGGCTGTATAGCAGAGGAATGTTGTTGATATGACTCACTGGAGTTGTCTTTCTTGGCATACAAAGCCTGGAGTAACTCCTCCTGGAGCTTCTCAGGCAGGATGGTGTCCTCATCTCCTATCTGTGTGTGTGAGAGTGAGAGAGAGAGAGAGAGAGAGAGAGAGAGAGAGAGATTGATTAATAAGGCCTTGATTAAATGATCCATAAGCAGCGACTTGGCAGATCAAGCCAATATGAAACGTTGAAGGTTTAATACCATCAGGGGTCAGAGCTACAAGGCAAGGAAATAAAGGAAAAGGTTTGGACACACAGTAAATCTCATAGCGATAAGGACTCCCATGTAATAGTGATTCTGGTCGCTACAAACTCATAAGCGATATGAGGAGCAACAGGGTTACCTACAGAACATCAGTGTGTTTGTAGAGGAAAAATGGTCACGGTCACAAAGTCACCATGAAATGACATAAGGATCAGAATGAAACAGGCTGTTCAGGCAGGACTTGTTCAATATTAACCACCGATGGTGTGAAAACAGGAGGAGTGATGTCCCGTCTTCAGTCTGTTGTTGAGGACCAGTGGGAAGAAAGCTTTGCATCACCAGAGGTGGGAAGTAGGATTATTTTAAATCAGCGCTCATGGTTTCAGAACACCAGAGTAGGTCTGGAGTGCTAAGAAGTTCAAATAAGTGTGATGAAGTGATTGTTGTGAATTGTGAATACAAACAAAGAAGAAAAGAAAAAAGGTCCAAGGCACTCTTCTGTCAAATATAAAAACGTTTTTTTCACTTGCTGGTGACTTTACGTTAATATATAGGATCCCACAGCTATGGTGATCAGGAAGGAAACAATGTTGGCAGATCAGGAAAGACTACTCTGAGTAGAACATAAAAGTCAGGCCAAAAAAACAGAAAAAAAACAGACATCTTGGACTTTCACTCCCCCTCCGCCCTCCCACACAAACAAACTCGCTCACCCCTATCGACACATACACAATCAAGTTGTCTTCAAATAGGAATCATGGGAGCCACACCAGTTTAGACCTGCAATAAGATTGGAGATAAGTGTTTTCATTGTGCGCGTGTTGTTTTTTACTTGCTTGCAGTTGTTCTTGGCTACTTCTAGGAAAGAGTGGGTGATTTGTGGATGTATGTGTGTGTGTGTGTGTGTGTGCGCGTGTGTGTCTTGTTTTGGGGGTCTTTGTATGTTTTATTGTATGTATATATGTGTGTGTGTGTGTGTGTGTGTGTATGTGTGTGTACATCTCATCTTAATACTTACACTAGTTATGAATCTGTTCTCAGCATTAGCTGACAAATCTACAATCAGCATCTGTTGAGAGGGTAGAAAGAAACGCCATGAGAACACACACACACACACACACATACACACACACACACACACACTGCTCTTTGTAATAATTGGGTTTGTCCTAATGCGAGTCACTGGACAGCAGTCAAGAGTTTTCCTACATTAAGATCTGTATCCAGTCAGACTGAGAGGGCTCTTGTCTGTAGGGGTGTGATACACACACACACACACACACACACACACGCACACACACACACAGACACTCGCACCCAGACACATACTCACACACACACATACACACATCATTGTGGTCTTCCTCAGTACAAACACAGTTTGTCTCTATTATTATTCATATACTGATACAAAAATGCAAACACACATGCAGATCCACAAACACACACCCAGACACACACACACACACACACTCACGTCGCTCTGGTCAACAACGTGGTCCAGCATGTTCCTCTGGACACCCAGCA
>OMKL01017564.1:1994-13986 GCA_900302295.1 Parasudis fraserbrunneri
CCCCCCCCCCCTCTTTGGTTGACTCATGCCCTATGAGTGTATTCTGATGTCAGAAGTACATGATAACTTGCCTCTTTGGATTTACAGAAAAACAAGGTTAGTGTTTGCTTTTAGTCGCGTACAAACCCTCTTATCCCTTGTTTATTTACATACACCGAATCAATTCATCTATAATACAGCCAACGGTCATGTACTGGATAAGCTTTCATTTCAAAACATTTGGACTCAATTACCATGGGATATGATATCCAAACAATCTGGTTGCTTCTATTAATAACATGATTGCGCCGTGGCAATGTGAGCTAACGCCGCAGCATATCGAGATATTTTCATAGATTTAGAAGTAGTTTACTTACTGTTATGGGCAAAACGTAATTTAGAATAATGACACAGTTTATGTTTGGGAGTTTTAAAAGATTTCTTCGAAGGAAGTGTCCCAGTTCAACCTCCCGCGGCGTCTCAGTCGAAAAAACAAACACAGAACTCAAAACGGTGAGATGGGGTCATCTCAGAGAACAGAGCACTCAAGCAGGTACCAGATGAATTGTGCCCCAGAAGGTGCTCTTTAGTACGGAGTTGCAGAAACCAAAACTAAGGCAACACACTATCTCTTCAGGTAGCGAAAATATAGTCAGGTTTGCCAGCCGCCGACGAAGGTCGGTGTTGGCCGAAACATGTTGGTTTTTTAAAATGGTATACAGATGATCTAACCAAGAAACAAAGGCTTTTAAAATGTTTGCAACCAGAAGAACTGCCCTAGTGTTGCCCCTTAGTTTTTGTGTGGCCTTCTCACTCGATTCAGTCATATACAGCTCTCATCCTCGTCAACATGACGGGAGAGTTGCCATTGATGAGCAGGAAGAGGAAACTGCCAGAGCAGTTGTGAGACTGATAAGTGAAGTGTGTGTACTGTACGTTGAGGAAACCAAAAGGCATGACTGTGTGTAGCTTTACAGATAAAGCACTACAGGCCATGGCACTCCTATTTATAAGCATTCAGGGTGCAAAGTTTGAGGTGGGCCCTTGGCAAGTGGTGGTCTGGGTCTCTTTCAGATTACAGCCGTAACTTGCCTGGCTGCAGTGTGAAACACATGGTGGTGGTGGTGTGCGTTTGTCTGTCGATTTTGTGTGAGCATATTTGTTTGTTTGTTGTCCTTGTTCAGTAGGACCCCAGTGGCTGAACAATTCTCCGGGGAGTTTGCCTTTTTGATTTATTGCCCACAAATTCCTCTGAGTTGAAGTAACAATATTGTTGCGCTTCATGTTTCCCCCCCTAAAATCCAGAGGAGGCCTAAGAGTGGCTTGATTTAGGGTAGAATACTGTATCTCTCTGAGGTAAGCCATTACCGCCTGGAGAAGTTTTTATATTGGATATATTTGGGGAGCCGAGCATTGGCTTTGTTGGTTTCTATTTTTGCCTCTTGCGTCTCAGACAAAAGCATGCAGAAGTCACAGCACAGAGTTTTACTAGGAGACAGATAATTCAAATGGCAGGAGACAGGTTATTTAAATAGAGTGAATATACTCTCAGTCTTTAGGGCTTAGGTTGAGTGCTGTGCTAATGTTTCATGGGGCTCCCTTCCTTGTCACAGCTGGTCAAGATGATCAGATTGGAAGTACCAGTAGTATCCATCGGATGAATTAGCATTAAACTATCATCTAAGAGTTAAAATAGGGTTCTCATGGAACTTTCACACCTGCCTTGTTTAGTCCTGTTGAATCGAACCCCGTTTTTACCCCCTCGTTTCGGTCTGTTTGGGGTGGTGAGAGAGAACACCCCATATAAAATTTGGGTCTGCACCAAAGAATAGCACGCTAGTCCACCTGCTTGAGGTGGCGTCAGTTTGCTTCCAAGTGAACCTTGGAGCGGTTCGTTTCAAGTGAAAATGCAATCGGACCAAAGGCAGGCCATCACATCGTGCATTTAATTAAGCTGATTGGCCAGTTTTTGTTCCATATGTTCCATATTTTCCATTCTCGATTTTACCTCATCACAAGGTTCATCACAAGGTGTCTGCAAAATAGGTTCCTTCTGGGATCTAACGTGTGAAGATGCAACATACGCGAACTTATTTTTATTTGCTTGTGGTTAACGGGTTCTAGGTAGAACCATGCACACAAGAAGGACTCTACATCGATTGCACCTATAAGGGTTGTCCCACAGGGAAAAGCTGAAGACCTTAGGAAGGTGCTAAGTTTCAGTTTTTTAGCTTGTGTACTAGGAGGGAGAGAACAGTAAGTTATGCGTTTCTTCATATATTTGGTCCTGCATCGCAGGCTATTGCTGCTACAATGTCTGAGGCACTTAGTGCAAAAAAAAGAAAAAAAGAAAAGAAAAAGCACCACAGTGTATGTCGTCCTATCGCTCTCTGATAACGGTCCCTCTTTGGTTTCTGTCAAGGGACACTCAGATTCACTTAACACTCACATATGTTGATGTTTCCTCCCTTTTGGTTCTCTGTACTACACATCAGACTGGACAGTGCACGGCCGGTAGTTGGCTGTATATTGGAATATAGATAAACATAACCAATCTGCTGCTGTAGAATCTTTTAAGCGTGTGCTAAAATAAAAAAATAAAAAATCATGATATATTGTGATATTATCTGTTACAATATACCAGAATTTTCATGATACTTCATACTGAAAAATGATTCAACATTTTTTTACTAAAGAAACATAGGTAGGTTGAATTATCTCCGTTTTTTTTTTTTTTAAGAATTGTGACAAAGTGTCCTGAAGATCAAAAAAAAAAAAGGTTCCTGTTTCAACTTAAATTAAATACATAAATAGATGTATACATAAATATTCTTTTCTTTTGCGATAGTAAATTGCAATACATTGTTTTTCTTGTTTTCTGTTTTCTTTTGCAAAATTGCAGTCTTGTTATTTCAGGGCCCACTGGAGGGCCCATGTATTGCTATGTGTATCATTGTTAGCCCAACAGCAATACACAAGCCAAGTCATGCTACTCTTAACTGAGCAGTGATATAGTAAACTATGAGCTCTGTTCTGAGCGCAGTGGTCCAGACAAACTATAAACCGATACAGCCACTGATGTAAAAAGAAAACAATATTTTCAAAACAATATTAAATAGTTTGTTTTTCTTTGTTTTGCTTCATCTGGAGGTGGTTAATACTGTATAACTACGATACTGCACACTGTTAATTTATTGTATATATTAGCTCAAGGATGGGTAAACAGTTTTACTGAAAAGGTGCATAGGCTGAGTTTAGGTGAGTTTATGCTCCGTTACATCCCCCTGTGTGAGTTCATCTGGATACAGTTGAATGATACACAGACCGGCTGCCCACTAGCTGTCAGTTATAGTATGCAATATGTGTACATATTTTGCCACATGTGTCCAATTAGAATTTCAAAGTCCAGTAAACTGAATTAGCAATACATGTTTGAGATCATTTGTGATGTTGAAATACAGCCTATGGGTTCCTCAAGATGTCTAATTACATTGTAAAACTTGAGTAATTGCAATAATAAGTAATGTGTTTAGATTATGCCGAAGTGAATCCAAATGTAAGACATGTGGTTTTTATTCTGTACCTACATCTGTGTTTTGCTGTACACAGTATTGTGTGAGCTGCTGTCAAGTTCACTCAATATCTTGCATGCAAATTTCAGGCTGAAAGATCGTATACATGCACCATTAAGCAAATGTCGCTCCCACCTTTAATCCATATTGTAAATTCAAAGTGAACTATCCTGTATTGTACCATGTAAAGCAGTTTGGGTGTGGTTTTACACAGTAGCATTACTGTACTGTACCTCTTAGGAGATGAGGCATTTAGATGACCAAGAAATACACTGCAAAGTGTGGAAACAAACATTTGTTTGTGATTTAAAAAAATAAATAAATCTTAATTTATCGGTAAGAATCGGCATTGAAGTGAATTGTGATGTATGACATTATTCTTGGACAAGTGAAGCACAGATGCAAGAGAATGGCACTTTTCCAGTAGGGGTGTAAGACAATATCTACACTTGAGTATTACGACGCTGAATACATTTTTAATTAATAGATTATACACATGGTTAAAGAATGTGGCAGGAGTTCACTGTGTTGTGTTTGGGTCAACGATGACGAATAACTGGTAAAAGTAATTCAGAACAACCAAACGAGCCTTCTTTGGAATTACCTACTTTCTACACATAACATCATATATCTGACATAATGTGAGATCATTTTATTTCAAATTTAGTGTTCTTATGGATAGCTGGCAATTGACCATGATCAGTTATTCAACAATCAGTCTGTTTAAAACCCTGACCTCTCTGGGATGCAGTATTGTAATCTTGTATTGTCAGGAATTCAACTTCCAATTTGAAGACGTAGTGCAGTGGTCACAATCTTTGCTACAACAGTCCCAAATCTTTACATATTAAAATAGCAATATATCAGAGTGTTCATAGTACTGGAATATATCACAATATATTTGTGATACAGACTTTTGTCAGATGCTGTCGCAAGTGAAGACAACAGAGGAAGGTTCCTATCAGCAGTTCTGGGGCAACTAAAGCTACAGTAGGAGACACGAATATTTGAGACTGTGAGAGGACAAGATAAGATATAGACCTGTCCATGCCATGCTTTGGTCGAGTCCCTGACCAGATCTAAGCTCCTGTAACCATACATGTATCTCTTAATGAGTTTCAGGGATTAAGGGTGGTTTATTTGAGGTAATAATATTCACTAAAGTGAAGAATGTGCTGTTTTTACTTCATATCATTGATGGCTCATTATGTAATTAACACTTTTCCTATCACGCTTAAAACAGATGATTGATAGGAACAGTCCGGTACCTAATATGGGCATTCGCTTTCATTGAGGAGGTGGTATTTTGATTGTAGGAGATCAAAATTTGGAGTTAAGCATCAAAAGCCCCTGAAGTGAAGATATACACAATTCTGCCAAGTTCAGCAACACCTTTGCAAACTGTAATAAGTTTATTCTGCTACTGTGCGCAAACTGGTTTAAGTTGTCAATATGAATTCTTGCAGCTGACTCTGTTTAATACTTTGGCGGGTTTGTGACAAGGCTTAAAAGGATTGAGTTCATGAGAAGTAATCCACGTTAAGAGTTAGAGGCTCTCTAGTCTTTTAACCTTTCATCGTATGTTCGGGGTTCCTTGACCTCCACATTCATACCTGTACAAAGTATTTGCTACTGAGTTTGCTTAGACTTCAAAGGCTCAGACATACTAGAATAACATCTCAAGGTTTTCAGCATTCAGTCTTTACTCCCTTAAGTACACACATTGGTGAACTATTTCTGATGAACCTACAGATTACCTATAGATATACTAGAATGCAATATTTCAGCTTTAGAAATGGATAGGTTGAACTTGCATAGTTTATATTGAACATCAATATTCCAATATACATGTCAATTAAATACGTTATTTAAAAAATATATTTTATAATAATTAAGAAGTTACAAGCAATTCTAGTAAGCCTAAGTCAAGTTGAAAAAGTACAGATACTATTTGATAATGTATTTTGAGTAGGACCCATATGTATAGCAGTAAATCAAAAGTTATAATCCTGATATAGATCTAGGCCCTGATCATCACAAGCCACGGAAAAGCCAGAAAGGGGAAAGTTCCCATTAAATCAGACACACAGAAGATGATTTTTGACTATAAATCAATCAACACTCTCAATCCTTATCTGTTCTTCTACAGGAATTTATTTTAACTGTTTGATTTAGAACTTAACAAAATGAAAGATAGCTATAGTATATCATTTCAAATCACAAGAAACACTCACCACACCCACCCCTTTCATTCTTCACCTTTTTGAAAATATACAAAACGTGTACGGCCTTTAACACAAGCTCACAAATTCCATTTTGGGACACACACACACACACACACACCAATATGCTATTAAGTTGTGAAGTGTTTATGCCACCTTATTAGGCATAATCACTTAGAATGGATTTATCTTCTTAATCTAACAATATTTCCCTCTTTAAAACGTTTCTGTTATTCCTTGTAATGACTTTGAATTAAACACAGTAGGGCTGGTTTAACAATGACTAAAAGCATATTTGGCATAATGATTAAATGGTTTTGTCTTAACAATTTTTTCCTTCAAACACAGACTAGTCAACGTGTAGTGTTGTAGATCAATGTGATGATATTGACTTTCCACACTAATGCACCAGTGCTTGTGATTTGGAGTGTATTGTTCCGTGTTTAAAAGTCATACGAATACACTGCGCCATCTAAATGTCGAAGAATGTCCCGAAGGCAGCACTTCACAACGAGTGTGTTTACATATCGCGATTATCTTATTCGAGTTTCTCGTAATCAGGATAAGAATTTGATTCAGGTTATTGTAAAGGATAAATTGTTTAGATGCGGCAGATGAAGAACACAACTCTTGATTAGCCTCATTACTAATGATGAGCTTGTGAATGCGATGGTGAGTTTACATAAGGATGAAGACATCTATCATGCTCGTGGATAGCCGTTAGACCTTCTCGTTTCTATTAATAGATGTGTCGTACTGAGTGGCTACAGTATTAGTTATCTAATAAATTCTATAACGTTATTTTCTCGCTCACTTGGCAGCACGTTGTGTGTTGTGACTGATTGCACTTGTGTTGTAATGCAACATTCTCCCCAAGAATGCGATGATCTCACACATCAAACCAGATGTTTTAAATCAATATTTGTTGACACGAAAGACCATTAGTTTACTAATTACATTTGCATAAACATTTCACGATTTCATATTTACAGTGCGTGTTTTACTAAATTGGTTTTCAAAGCGAGTTTACATACAGTGGCCCTGAAGTGCTTACACATGGGTGGGGAAAATACCACTATGCCTAAGCAGCAACACACACGGACACACACAGACACATACTGTACACACACACACACACACACACATACAAACACGCACACACACACACACACACACACACACATACAAACACACACAAAACATCAACAGCATCCCGCCCTAAACAGCATGCATTCCCCACCAGTGACTTGCTCTGAGTAGCAGTAAACAAACATTTATCTGCTCTTCTGACAAAGTAACACTGTAGTGGTCCAATTTGTTTAGTAGACACCCCGCCCTGGTGTAAACAGTCTATTGAACTCTGTGTATGTATCTGTACAACTTGGCCATGCCTCCCTAAGTGGAGAGCGGATAATATTATTTTCTCTTCAACTCAGCTTACCAACAGTTTACAACCAACAAATACCTGTGGCTTGGCTTGTTGAGGGTGATAGTAAAATTACTTGACGGACAGACAAATAACTCACATCTTTCTCAGTAGGGCTGCGATATTTTCCATTTAGCCAATCGTCTGTCTGTGTCATCGTATTGTGGGATTTTGTAATATCGTCAATCATGATACACAATTTTATTGTCTGAATTAATGATAGGAAGTAATTATTAAGTCAGAATTATCACAAAATGATTTCTGAAATATCTGAGAATGTTAAAGCCCCTACATGTCATATTTCAACATCAGTATCTCCTTGGCAGGATTACTGCAAAAACATGATGAGACAGATGAGAATGGATGAGAATTCACTAGTCCGTTGGGAGCCTCTATATTGTGTTTATATTTTGTGCCACCAGGTCAGTTCCATGGCAGTTCTGCTGAACTGTTTTACGGCGCTAATGAAGCCTTTCCTAACAAAAAAAGTTGTTTATTAACAACTTCACATTCATGGTTAGCAAGGGCAGTTAACCCTTTCCTTGCTTCTTCAAAGCAAGTACACGTGGGCTCCTGCTAGGGGGGCGGAAACAAGTGGCAACATCTCAGCTGTTTACAGTATTGATACCAATGTATCACAACTAATCTGACAATGAAATACGACATGACATATCACTGTTGAGAATTCTAACCATTGGGGCTTTAATTGAAAATTACAGTTTCATTTTGATTTTGTACCTGGCCACACATTACATTACCATGCAGTCCACTGTGATGAACATCAGTTGGATTATTCAGCATGTGATTTTTCCATACCTGAGCAGATATTGTGATGCATATCGTTACCAAAAAAATTGGTTCTGAATATTGTGATATCTTTTTTTTTTCCCAGGACAGATTGAAGATACTTCCAATAATTTCAGAACGATATACCTTTATTTCAGGTTTATAAGCATTAAAGGTCAGAATGTTCTTTTTGGACCCCTATTAGATTTCAGCGTTTCTTTCAGGGCTTGTACAGACTGGAACGTGGCCCCATTGACTTAACATTGGTTTTGTGGCTAACTAGCCAGAGCTACGGGCATTCAGTATGAAGAACAGCATGGATTGTGCTGAGAAAGGACTCTACCAATCAATAACATCGTTGGTAAGAAGGAAATAGGACTAAGGGGTCCAACATTCTGAACTTACTCTTTAATTGGAGTGTGGCTGCCCCTTGTGGTATGGACATCTTGGAAGTCTCTTGCTATTTAATAAACTGCCATGTGTCCTTTGTATCACTTACATATGCTTACTTTTTTTTTTTTATTATGTATTTTTAAAAGGCTTCATCATCCATCATCTTTCATATCCTGTTACAGATGTTTGTATATCGGCGGGTGTGTGGGTTGTCATGCTCTTCTGGTAACTGTATTATTTGGACATTTATTTGACGAGTGAGAGAGAGAGAGAGAGAGAGAGAAGAGAGAGAGAGAGAGGCAGAAAAGCAGTACTGCTGAGACATAACTTAGAAGCCAACATGCATCCCTTTTTGTTTGAGAGAGAGAGAGAGAGAGAGAAAGAGAGAGAGAGAGAGAGAGAGAGAGAGAGAGAGACTTATCTGGTCGATCAGTCTCTATGTTCGGGAGAGAGATGCAGTGGTCATATCCAGGACGTGTCTCTCTGTCTATGTGTCAAACCATATCCCCAATAAAGACATGTTTTTAGGGATGTAGCAATACTGGTGTCAGGTATCCGGGCTGATACCAGGCTAAAACAGGGTGTATTGGTATCAGATAATTTCCCCATTCTGACATCAAGAGCCAATAGCAGAATGTCGGAGATCAAAGCAAAGTGACGTGATGTCATGTATTTTTGGCTCATACTGCAGGAATTAGATGACACATCTCTGTAATGGAGAAACATGGATGATCGCACTCATTTTTGTCCAATGACTCTCATGGTCTAAATCTATATTTTTCACTAAAAGTAGCATAATGGAAATCGGTATTGGCAGGAAAAAAGTGTCATGCATATAGTAACAGTAGGGATAATAACAGAGAAAACGAAACACATTATCATCTGATGGAGGGGACGCTCATACATTTACTGTCTATTGTTTATGCAAAAATGACAGAAATCCCTCATTTACTCCCATACTGTTTCAGTGGCAATGCCTCCTTGCAGTGATTAGCCCAAAGGAAACCTCTCATAGCCTCAAGGTTCTGAAATTATCTACAACAACACTTTCTACACCCTCTGCACTCATCATCAACTACACTCATCTTCATCTACCATCTATCCAGAGAGAGAACTGAATTTGTGTCCTGGGAAAACTGAATGTTGTGCATCATTTTTATTTTATTTTATTTTATTTTATATAAAATCTTCTCCCTCTCTCTGTCTCACCTCGTGAGTCACCTCACCCTTGGGGGAAGGGGGGGAGGCCTTTGGGGCCAAAATGGCCTTCTCTACGCTCACCACTCGGATTAATGGCTGTTTTGGCAACAAATGAGCTCATGGGTAATTGGATGAGATGATTTTTCCTGTTGAATGCTACCTGGTTCTTTTGTGGCCACCGTCGCAGCTGGCCGGTTCCACCGTCGCAAAGAGTGATAATTGAGCGTCTCTTATGTGACAGTGCTAGTGAAGCGTGGTGAGGAAATTAAATGTTACCTCAACGTAGGGCTAGGCAATAATTCAATACCAAATCCTTCATTAAATGAGATCTGGACTATTTGAGGTAGTATTATGAGAAAATGGAAATCAATTGGGATTATTTAACATATTGTTTTGCATGTATGATCAGATATTGGTAAGGTACAGCTTGATGCACCATTTAATTGTTTGCAGAACTATAGTTTAGTGGCGGTGTTGGCTGTGTCTCACACTCAGGTGTTTGTAAGCCCTCTGATTTAAAGGTCCCTCAAAACTCTGCCAGGTACGGTAAGAGGAACCAGAATGGGAGTGTTCTGTGGGATGCAGGGGTGTGTTGTGTGAATGGCAGACCCGGTGGTTGGGTACATAGTGTGCCTGCCGTAATCATCCGAGATGGAAGAGGTCTTTAGGGTTCCCCTGGCTCAAATCCCCTTGTGGGTAACAAAAGCTCTGCCCCAGCCAAGCTTAGATAGATCAAAATAACAAGGCTGAAAAAGACCAAAGTAAAGCTGTCAAGAATGGGCACCGGTGTGGATGAGTGCATGTGGACAACGTCGTGAATTCTTTCACCGAGTTGTTGCCTCTGGAGTTTGCAGCAGATGGTATTATAATGAATTCATCGCTCAGGAGAAAGGGACTTGTCTGATTGTTAACCCTTAGATTAGAATTCTGAGAACCGGACATTCTAAAGTAAGTTAATGTCACAATGGCCACTGAAACCTATAGAGTTCTAGGATTCTATGATGAAATTCTGAAACCTGACATGTTTAAAAGCTTCCATTCAGTTCCTTCATATAGAAGGCCAACACCACTGTTGCTTCTCTCCAATTCCTACTGATATTTATTCTTTTTGAGCATTGTTGTTATTCAAAGTTGAAGAATAATTTCCTTATTATTGCCCAAAGTTTGGATTGGATACACTCATTACTTGTTGAGTACACTGGTAAAGTGTAAAGAGATAATGAAAATCAGAGGTTATCCCTGTTATTGTTGGCTGTTTCTGCTATCCAAATATATGCTGTCATCAGAGTACTTGAAAAATGGCACTGTGCTCCGCTTCGCAGTCATTTCCCACTAAATCGTTTTACAGAGCTCTTATCACATGGGAAAGAGCCATGCTTACCGGATGATATCAAGCCATGGCAAAGGCCTAACATTGTGTTTTTCTCTGATTCATCTGACCCTTGTAATGTGATATACAGAGCACAGAACATGCGCAGACTGTATCTACTCAATGCAATACACAAACATTTACATCTATATCGCTGTCCTATCAAGATGGAGTTTTGTTTTTGTTTTGTTCCGTTAGTTTGATTTGGGATAAAGTGCTGTTTAATACACGATCGGTATCAAACAGCATAAAGTCTGAATCTCTTAACTCATTTTCAAAGAGTGATCTCTGCGGCTGACCTCTTGTCTGTCATCGCTTCATTCTCCCAAAGATACATAAACAAAAAAGCATGCTGACAGCATCTTATCTCCTTCTCACTGGGCAATAAAAGCACTTCAAGATTTGTGTGTTTGTATGTGTTCCCTGTGTGTGTGTGTGTGTGTGTGTGTGTGTGTGTGTGTGTCTGTGTGCGTGTGCGTGCACGCGCGCACGTGCAATAGTAATATCACATGGCTTGTGAATCCTAAAGCAATGAGGAGATACAGCCAGGTAGGCTATTTTAATTATGAAGGGATTGGAACATTGGCAGTATCCTCTATTACGTTCTGTTTTTGTGCTATGCTCTCAATTTCACCAAAATTCAAACTTTGTAACCACAAGGTTGCATAATAATAAGAGGCTTTGGGATGTTTCAGCCACTGAAATCAAGTCTTTTCCAATAAACAGCTGGAAAGTGGCCATTTCCGTCCTCTACCCTCTCCCAAACCTTGCTGGGATTGGCAGTGTTGTTGGCATACTGTGGGACTGACATTAATTGTGTGAACATTCTTATCATGCTATTCCTGTGTGTTTATTGGCGGTGTGATTACACGCATGTTTACTTGGCAGTCTGTTGCTCCACCAGAGAGAAGGAGAATGTTTCCAGCAGTCATGATTCACCGGTGTGATGGCGGCTCCCGTGGGCTTTGCATCATGTCTGTGATTGGCTGTCAATCATAGTCAAGTTTTTTTTTTTTTTCTTTTACTTCTTTTTTTTTTTTTTTTT
>OMKL01017570.1:1300-12731 GCA_900302295.1 Parasudis fraserbrunneri
ACACACACACACACCCACACCCACACACACACACACACACACATACATACAGTATATCACCACACAGCCCAATCCACACCTTGCAAAAGTGTTAACAATCAGTATATTCTTTTGATATTGTTGTTATAAATGATTACAACACAGAATATTTTACTGTTTTTTCCCCATAATACTTCCCAGTTGTCACTTGTTACTGAATTTTCATCTAGTTTAAATTTTGATTGAAAAAATAAAGTCCTCTATTTTCAAACGGTACATTTGAAGAAAATAGTTGCGAATCCAAGAGCCTGGTTATGTCTGGGGCTTATCTAAGAGGCCATCAGATCTGTATGCACACAGGCTTTCTGGTCACATTGTTTAGCTGCTGCTGTCCGTGGTCCTCCAGGTCATGATCAGCACCTAGTGTTCCAGGACCACCTCATCCATGGTCTGTCATCCTGGCACGTGCCAGGGTGATCTTTAAATCCCAGCAGACGGAGACGGCAGGATGGGGCCGCCACCAGTGCCAGGACTCCTCAGAGGCCCCAGATGGCCCACAAGACTGGCCAGAACAGACCTGGATTTAGCCTACACTGTGGATGGATGCCATGATTAATTGATAAAAAAAAAAAAAAGAATATATATATATATATATATATATATCCAAAATGCGAAACAAACATCTCTAGACTGAGCTTTGATCTCACTTACGGTTCGATATTTTTTTTTCCTTTTATCATTATTATAACTCAAATAGCTTTCGTTCAAAGGTTTTTTAATTTGCTGTGCACATTCAGGACTCCTAGAGGAAGAAGCCTCTTGATTGTGGTGACCCCATGACCTTTCCTCCAGCACTATCATCAGGCCAAACTTTAAATTTTTGAATTTGTGTATCTCGAATACCTTTGGTTGGAATCTTTTCTAATTTGCTGTGCACCTTCATGACCCCTAGAGGATGAAGCATATTGATTTTGTTGACCCCATTACCTTTCCACTAGTGCTACCATCAGGCCGAACTTTCGATCTTCAAATTAATTTATTTCCCTATCCATTTGTCATACAGTCATGTAACTGGTATCCAGAGATGCGTCTACTCATGCACTACTTTGACATAAGGACCTATGAAGTCCGCCCATCTTGAATTATTGGAAAAATACTTTTTTCTATACTCCCCCAAGCCTGTTCACTTGATTCTCACCAAAGGTGTCATTTAGATAATTGATAGGCCAAACCATATGACCAATCAATAAAATTTCGGAAAAGCGCATGGTAAACAGGAAATAATTTGTTACTTGTGAATGCACTGTCCGATTCAGTCAGTGAGTCACAGTTAGCCATTCTGCCCCTTGTGGCAGCTCATAAGCATTGCACAGCTCAGATGCTTCACATCTACGACATTGTGTCTTTGCTCAGTTACATTTGTCCCTATTTCAAAGTCTTTCTCTTGCTCTTGCTCTGCTTTGGTAAAATTATAATTATTTTTTCTGTATGTCACAACTGTTTTGAATGTCCCGTTGATTCGTTTGTCTCCTCTGTTCATGATTGTCCCCTTGGGGAGAGTAGCGCCTGCGTATCATTAGCGTAGTGCTGCTAAGTATCATTAGCAGCAGAGTAATAAATGCTGTCATAAGGAAAATGTTGTGAAACTCTTGACACTGACAGCTAGAAACATGCTTTAAAAGGCAAAGTAGTCACCCAGAGGCAATGAAGGCACTGGAAGTGTCTACAATTAACACCCAATTTCAAACTATAATCTCGTTAATTTTCTGCTGTTATTACTCCTGCTCTTAAATGGGTTCATTTAACCTTATTGTCAAGCTCTGTAATATCTTTGGTTTAGGCCTGTTTATTAACGTACATCAGTCACATTCCTGTTGACTTTGTCCCTCACTTTTACCTCTCGGACCTTGCTGCTATTTGGAAAAAGGTTAATTAATTTCTCTATATTTCAGAGCCATTCAGACTGTCTCCCTCTCTTACGTATGTCATCTCTTTAGCAGTGTATTAAGTAAGGGATAAGACGTGGTGTGCTGTTGTCGAAAAATAATGCACAACGCGGGGGCTAAGTACCCCACAAGGCGAAGCCGACAGTTAACTGTTTGTTAACCATAGGCAAAGTTATTGACAGAAAGGCTTGCTAGCATGAAGTTAGCTTTCTGGGTCATTGTCAGTGGAAGTTTGCCTTCAGGCCCTTTCTGCCAGAAGGCCAAACAACCACATTCATTTTGAACTGTGATGAGGCTCTCTAGCCGTGCATGTTGTCGAAAAATAATGCACACCCTCCAGCCAATCGGAATCGAGTATTCACCCAGGCCATGGTATAAGCATGTTGTAATGATTATCAGTGTAGTTCAAGTATGTTGTGGTGATTAGCAGTGTCCTCATAGATGCTTGCGTTGTGGTGGTGCAGACCTTGGTCACATAGTATTTGAAAATAATTCTAAGCATTTATTTTGCTCTGCTCGGAGTACAGGATGGGTGGGGTTTGCCACACTGGACAATACAATGTCTGTCAGAAAATTTAGTACTAATGTCAATTGTGAATGTCAATTTAGCATACTTTTCTGTTATTGAAAACTTAACTGACATGATATGAATTGTTCTGATCCAGTAAACTCCTCCCATTTGTAACTTCGACTAGGTTAAAACAAACTCCATGAATTATTTATGAATACTATTTGTCCCAGGTCTGCTGTAGTGCTGATGGCTGGAAATAATGCTTTGAAAAGTGGAATAATCAACCTCGATTATATGTGGAGGCACTGAGGCAGGTAAGATTGACAGATAGCTGATAAACTCTGTTATCTCTGACCTTTACATGGTTCTAGAATTAATAATCATAGAATCAATTTTTAGCAGTAGGATATTGATTCAGTTCTACAGTAGCATTAATTAATTTAATTCCCAATTATTCTCTTCAGTGTTCAACAATGTTCTCCCATCAAAGTGAACGAGTTAAAGGCAATTTACACAAACTTTTACAGTCTATTTACCTGTGCGTGTATTTAATGAATGAAGTCTATGTTCTAACGACATTTTAATCAGTTAAATATTTGTTAAATTAATCAGTTCCATATTACTCTGCAGTCCTTGCTTAAAGCCATCATATTGTGCCTTTTTCACAGAGCTCCTCCCTCACTTTGCTTTCAGTCCCAGCCACAAGCCAATTTTTATGCAATATAACAAGATTGCATGGAAATGAACTAAATGGATGAGAAATGTGTGCTCAAAATCAAGTGAAAGTCTGTTTTGCCCTATAGACCCTCTAGATACCTATAGACCTTGCTTTCAGTTTGTCCACACTTCTTGACAAGCAAAGCAATACTAATGAAAGAGAAACTGACAGCACTTTCCATCTTGGAATCAACTTGATGGTCATCAAAGAAGTCAGATGTTTCAGTTTGTTGCTAGAGCTGTGCTGGCTTAAATCAATTTAAAGCTGTATTTATTTTAATTGGTGGAACATTTACTCATTTTTACCATGCATACCTAAGTTCATGAACAATCTCCTACATCAGCTACCATGGGATTGAACTTAGTTTGACAGCTCATCCTTGTATATATTTATTTAATTTTAATTTAATTTTATGTCCATTCTACTTGATATATTTTGTATCTACTTATTTCTACTATTAAGCACACTTAAGAGCCAACAAAAAAACATTTCACTGGACATTGTACTTGTATGATGGAGTATGTGACGAATAAATGAAAACTTGAACTTGATAAGTTATAAGAAGTATGATTTGTGTCTCTTCAACACAAGTGAATGCAGAGTCAGAGGGGGGGGAAAAGGCAGAATTTTGGTGGTGATGACAGATCCCCAGGGAAGTTGATGCTGGTATCTGTCTAGTATGCATAACTCCATATGAGCTCATAAAGAGTGTTCCATCAAAGTGACATATTGCTTTAAATTAATTATCTCCACCAGGGGGCAGGTTGTCTGCAAGGTTTGAATACGAACATCTTCTCCCGCATATCTTTTGTATTAAGTCTGAGGACGTACGCACTGTGCTTATAGGATAGTTCGGATTTTTGGACATTTAGTTGTATGAAATACTTGCCAGTACTGTTGTGGAATGCAAAGCTATTAGCTTACCTACCGAGTCCTGTGGTCAGAGTTCTGTCCGGTTTGGGAGCGAACTTCAAAGCAACCGGGGTCTTGAAACCAAAAAGTTTTAATCCACACCACAACATGCAGGCAAAAGGGTTACCTATTTTAACACAAAATCATCGTCCTCTAGCACTTTGGATTCTGCTCTCACTTGGCACAATTTTTTTCCTTGAAAAAAGCCGGTGTATTACTACGCGCTGGAGCCGTTTCACAGGTAACACGGCCTATCAGCTGTTTCACAGTTCTGGAGGATGATGATTTCCTGTTAGAAATATGTAACCATTTTGCCTGAATGTTGTGATGTGGATTAAAGTTTTTTGATTTCAAGACCCCGTTTGCTGCCTGTCTAAAGCTTCACGGTGAACCCGGCCAGAACTCCGACCACGGGACTCAGTAAGTAAGCTAATAGCTTTGCTTCAACTACACTACTGGCAAGTATTTCATACAACGTAGTGTCCAAAAATTTGAACTATCCTTTTAAGTCCTCAACTCTGAATCGGGTCCATAGTGTGAACCTATTGTCGTTGATATACATATGCATAAAAACAATTAAAAAAATTAAAATAAAAAAAAGATTTCCCCAGCAAATCTCTTAGTTACCTCAATATTGTGCTGTCAGAAAAGTCTTATGTTTGTAGGTTGAGTATTTAATGTTCGCTATTGTCCATTACTAGGCCACCATCATCTTATCAACCAGGAAATGCTCACCTGAAACCTAATGTTAGTTCTATGTGTGAACAACTTTAGAAGTTGATAAAAGTGATCTATGCTATTAACTATTATTATTTTTATTTTTATTTTTTTTACAACAACATTGTGTAAGCTAAGCACGGTTGTGCTTATAGGTGAAGTAGGCTATTTGCAGTGTTCACTATTTGGCAAAACAAGACGGCTGCTCTGGCCAGAAATCGCATCTCTCTCACTACACTATTCTGACTACAGGTCCACAGTTGGGCTTTTTTTCTCTTTTTCCCGCAGACAGTGGATGATCTCTGTGTATGTGTGTTTGTATGCCAGTAATTATAATTAATGGTAATAGATGGTCTCTGCATTTGTTAAATATTGTAGGTGTGTTTGTTTGGCTCCTGCATCTCCCACTGACTCCTGCCTGGTGGAGATATGTGCTCTACTGAGCGCACTTTTCTAGTTTTAAATTGAAATTAACTGCTCACTTGGGAAATGGAAAGGCAGTTTGTTAGTTTTACATAATGCGCTTTACTCTGGTATGCTCTTTAAAAATGTATGTGCAGACTCAGTTCACACACACACACACACACACACACACACACATACATACACGCATATGAAATCTGCTGGGTCACACTGACCGACGGACTGATTTCCCAACTTAAACACAGCTTGAGGACAGACTGTGTGTGTTTGTAGCTACAGAGATTGGACAATATCTTTACCTTTTCTAGTGTTTGTTCTGTGTAATTTAATCAGATGTCATGCAGACTTTAATTGTTAGCCTAGCAGTTCTTTTACCACTCGTCTAGATGGAAAATCCTTCAGTGGAATCAGCCATCTCACGAGAAAGTAATCTCACCAGAGATTGTTGGAGGTTTGTACTTTTTACCCCAGATCATCCAACATGCAGCATATCTGCCTGTATTGAAGAATGTTTGTTGTTTTTTTGCTCTCCACCCACATTTTCATAAGAAAAGATGTACTCCACAGAGTAGAAGTTCTTGAAGACAGCTATGCCGTGTTGTTCTGCTCTCTAGCTGCCTGTATTGAATAGCCATTGTGGAGAGTGCTGGTTTCAAAGGCCTAAGAAGGTCTCCTCCTACACACAGCTCCATCGGGTACAAAGGAGAAGGACGCACTGTACCTTTCTGCTTTTTCAGCTGAAGAAAACAAAGTCAGCCTTTCACTTGACTGAACCAGTTAATGAAAAAGTTAGCCTTAGCCTATTCAATTTAAGGTGATGCCATTGTACAGATGGGGACAAGGCAGAGGAATAAGTGTGCTGTATTACTTAGATCAGTTTTGCTAGCGACCTTGAAATTAGTGTTTTCTCTTTGCTTTCAGTTGAGTGTGAACACAGAGATTCTGAAATACCACCTATATTGCTTCTCCCAATTCTATTGAACGGAATATCATAGTCTTAGATTATTATAATCACGGCGCCCATTAGTTGTGGGTTGGTTCGTTGGTTGTTTGGTTCGTGTGTACTTGTGTATGTGTGTGTGTTGATTCCTCAGTCACACAGTAGGCCAAGCTACAACTCGAGATTCGTTATCCACACACTCAACAACTGCACACCCTGCTGGGCACCTATAAAGTGCTAGCTCAGTCACTTATTAGGGATGCACCATTACTGATATCGAATATTCAGCTGATACCAGACTAAAACAGGGTATCCGTATTGGAGAATTTCCCCAATACTAAGATTTGATACCAAGAGCCACATGTAAGCACACACTGCTTACTTTTATTCTGCATTTTTGCAAATAGAATCATCTGTCTAATGGAGAAAAAGCTATAGAATATTGTTCAGCAAAAGTAATGAATCTGATTAGTACTGCGTATCACTCAATAATTAATAAGTTCAGGACTTAGAGTTGGTATCAGCTGTGAAAAAGTGACATCAGTGCCTCTATTTATTATTCTTGATATCTCAACCTAGAAATATAACAACTTAGAGAAACCCTTTCTGGCATATGGGATCAAGTGTGGTCCTGTGTAGCTCAATGAGTAAAGCACTAATAATGCCAGGGTTAGGGATCGATTCCCACTGGGGCCACCCATACTGGAAAATGTATGCAGTCATTCCATTGTAAAGTGCGTTGAGTGGTACTAGTACTAGAAAGTGCTAAAGACGGTTTCACTGGAATTTTGTTGCTAGGGAACAGTTTGGACCCAAGTGTATTTCCTATCAACTATTGCATTTGCAAACATTGCAACAGGATAAACGTGGGTCCTTTTAGAATGTTATTGCTTTCACTTTGAAACTGTCTATAGAAATGCAGCAAGTGAATTCACAAGCAACAATCTTAATTCCCATTAACTTAAGACAAGTCTAGGCTGACCCAATGGATGCTCCTCGCCATGGTTTAGTGGGAATATTGGTATGAGGAGGTTAGAAATTCCCCCCATCTATGGGTGGGTGTGGAAGGCTCTTATGGGATATGGTGGGAGGAGGGCCTCTCAAAGGGTGTATCATGGAAGGTTATAGGAGTAGCGGGGGGGGCTTATGGGATGATAGGGGGGCCTTAGGGGGGCATTGTAGGCTTGTCATGGGTTGGGTGTAAGGGATCAAGGTCAGCAAAAGGCGGCGAGCAGATGCATATTCTGTTATTTTCTTCGCTTTGTCCTATTCTTTTTATGTGAGGTTGTACTTAATGTACAGTTTCTGTCAAGTTTGTGAACTGCCAGATTACTTACTTCAGTTTTTATTCTTCTCTCCCTTGTTCCATCTGCCTCCCGCTCTTTGTAAATAAAGTTTTTGTTTAGTTATTATTATTAATTAATTTAAATTGATAAAAAAAACAAAAACATAGAAATTCCCCTATCCATTCAGCAGAGCCTTCTTGTCGATGACCTTGTGCCTGGCCCCGGAGATGGGACTCCCTCAGCCCTAGCCATCTCTTGAACTGAATTATAGAATTATGGAATTTGGAAAAGGGCAGAAGTGGGCGATTCAGGGGGCTGGATCCAGGCTGGAGGAAGAAATTGGCTAACACCACAGGTTCCTTCCAGGCAGCTAATCGAAGTGGCAGTGACCCTGAATAGATGAATGGCTCATAGGAGACATAGGGTCTCAGACAACGAGGGCACGCCAATGGTTTTGATCTCAATTCGGTAAACACTACAGGCAGGCAGGCAGGCTGTCAGCTCCAGACACTCGACCTCAGGTGTGCTGACAAGTCTGCAGTAGATTTTAACAATATTGCTGGGCTTGTTTTCTGCCCATGGTGATTTAAAGTTTCTTTCACAGACCAAGGGCAATGTCAGGGAGATAAATTGTTAAAAGTCTGTTGTAATGGGAAATTCATACTTCCTACTGCTTATATTTCCCACATTTTCTTCTCTTATCCATGTACTGTGTTTTCACTCAGTATTTAGAAAAATGCCATGTGTGACAGGGTGGGGGATTGGAGATATATGACAGCCTGACAGAGACGCTGTTGGCTCATCTAGTCTTGCCACCCCCTTTTAGACTTTTACATTGCTAATGTTCTATTCCACTAGTTTCATGTTCTCCTGAATGTCACATATGCATAAATTGTCAGAGTGGTGCATGCAAATGCTCAGTATTATGCTAAGAAACAGAAACACATTACTGGTTTGGTAAGCTTGTTTTTTTTATTCTATGAAGAGGGTGCACAACTGAGGCAGACTTAATTTTCATTGCATCCAATCATTGTGTACATTTTTCATTTAGTAATTGGATTTTCCAGAGATGACCTACTGACCTATTCTTGTCATCAACATTCCTTGTTATTCCTCACAATCAACTCATTTCAAATATAGAAAATTCTAAAAGATCCCCCCTTCTTTTTGTCTGCAGCCTGGGACATTTAGGCTTATCATTTGCATTTACTGTCAACGTGACAGGAGGTTATGCTTGAACCTGATTAATTCCATTCTTCATTAGTTGCTAAGTTACCAACAGCAAGCCCTGATGGTTCTTAATTTGTATGTAAATGCTTGGCTTATAAGCTGGTACTCCGCCACTAGTTTCTGTCTACCATGTTGCTGATTGAGAAAAGGAGTGACTATTCGCAGCTTATACCATATGTTAGCCGTGTAGCATGGAGGCAACGTGTGCTGGCTTCTTTAACCATTACATTCTATAGTGTGTATAGTATTTTGTCATTCTCTCATTGCCTATCAATGGTCCTTGCAGAAATGCAAACCTAGGAGGTGTGATGACATCCTCTATTGGAAGTTGTGTGTACAGTGTTATCGATTGACATAAACAAATATCAATGCTATAGCTAACACCACATATTAGCCCCGTTTCATGGAGCTGTCATATCCTGACTTCTTTATCTCTCAACATATTCTAACATATAGTGTCTCGTATTCTGACATTTTCTCATTGCCTGTCTATCCCCCCCTCCCCCCCCCACAGAAATACAAAACTGGGAGATGTGATGACATCCTGAAGTGGAAGCCCCCAAGTCAAAACTCTGTGGACTTCCGCCTGAAGATTACCAAAGTTGGAGGCGAAGGGTGAGTCACTGTTGCTGGGGAAATATCATGCCTGATGAACCTGATAACTCCTATCCCTTTGTCATATGTTAGCGTGGCTTTAGACATCAGCGCATCCTCGTACAGTTGCAGTGGGTGTCAGCTGTTTGTCTTGATGCCATGTTTTGTAATAAAGTGCATTGAATTTCTCAACTCCTCCCTGTGTTCACATCTTTATATAATGCATTGTTTATTTTACTTTATTTTTAGCTGTAGGGTGCATTTCCAATTAACAGCAACATGGCTTTTTTATTGCTGCAACATAGATAATGAAAGGGTTGTCATAATGTGCAAGATGTAATTTCTGTTACTACCATTATCTAAATGCATGTTTCCTCCAGCCCGTGAGAGGTTGACAAATAGATTTAATTCACCATAAAACAGATTTTTTGTTTTTTCACCTTTTATCTCTAACTTTATGAATGGGACTTGACATCTTGACATGAATTGAATCAGTTCTATATGCTCTGATCTCAGCTTGTAAGAACAATTGGTCTAACTATAGTGGGCACCACTATAGTTCTGTAGGGAACCACATTATATCTGCTTAAAAGACACAATAATTTCAGTAGTATTCGTGAAGAGCTTTGGAAGCGTGTAACACAGTATTCTATGTGTTCGACCTTCTGATCTTACATTAAGCCAGTTGTGAAATCGTTGCTTGTCTAGAAAAAAAAATGTCATGTCTCATCATAAGATTATATATCTCTGGGTTGCTTTTGAAAAGGAAAACGAATTCGCTAACAGTGTTGGATCTGCCATTTTAAGAGCAAAGCACCCCTTTGCTGTGACATGCTGTTTGTCTGAGCTGCACAGGCTGACTGTGTCAGAATTGCCTCAGTGGCAGTAAACAGATCAATAGTGCTGGGCCTAGTGGACTCGCTGCTTCTGCCCTCAGAGGGCCAGGTGACCTGTGTGGCTGGCACAGCATTCTAGCCTCTCAGCTCACACACAACAGGCTGAGGAGAGTAGAGCACAGTGCAGCCAGCCAGCCTCTTTCCACTCCTCCTGTGATCATTGCTCCTGTGGTAGAATGTTCTGATATTACCCACAACAGAGACGTTAGCTGGTGGAGAGAGAGAGAGAGAGAGAGAGAGAGAGCACTCCTCAGACCTCGGTTGTGGTGCAGGTCATTAAGTCTGTCTTTGTTTCTGTTAAAAGGAGAGAGAGAGACTGGGAGGGAACGAGGGCTTATTTATCAGCCCACACACGCTCTCCTTCAACATGTTTCTGTGGTGCCAGTGAGAGGCACACAGCCTTGCAACTTTCATTACCTTCTGTGAAGAAGAGCGTAGAGACGGAGACAGATGAAGGGTTGGCAGGAGGGGTGGAGCGGAGAGGGAGGTGAGGGGAACAAGATTGTGAGAGAGGAAGCAATAGCAGAAGTGATGCAAACGCCCCTTCCCAGGTGGAGAATTGAAGGAGGTTGGGGGCGTTTTGTATAGGCCACTTGAATTATGGATCAATCTGCCAGCTGACTGTCTCAAGAGGCTACCTTTAATTGGAGCATGTACGTTGCATGTGTAGTTGTAATTTATCCACTTACAATCAGTGGGGGCTTCCAAAAGAGGCCCACAATAGTAACAATAATGAAGACGATGGGAGCCGCTTGAATGCAGAGTTAGACTTTTATTAAATGCTAAGTTAGCGCAGGACAAAATAATGCACATCAAAGGCAAAAAAAAAAAAACTAGTTAAGGGCTTTACTCCATGCAGGGAGACATTATGATGCAGCCTGACAGGTGCTGCCTGAGGAAAAGCTTGAAGCTTGAAGCCTGTCGCCTTATTGTGTCTCGCTGGATGGAGTAAAGCACTTAATTGTGCCAATTATTATTATTATTATTATTATTATCTATTTGTTTTTGTTTGATGCACATTTCTTTGTCCTGCGATTCGCATTTTCATAAATCCTCACCATATTCTAGTGGCTTCCAACCCCTTCGTTGTTGTAATTTAATCACCAGTGCTCAGTTGCATAGCTAATTGGGAGTCCTGCAAAAATGCCTGGTGAATGGTAATAAATCTACAAAGCCAAAGACTGGACTTTCGTGTCATGACATCAAACACAGGGCTTAATGGAGCTAAACATGCACACATGCATGCACACACACACACACACACACACACACACAAGTC
>OMKL01017616.1:1754-13485 GCA_900302295.1 Parasudis fraserbrunneri
TCATGACGAGGCCATCAACGTGCTGCGTCAGACCCCGCAGAGGGTGCGACTGACTGTGTACCGGGACGAGGCTCAGTACAAGGAGGAGGACCTATGGGACGCCTTCACCGTGGAGCTCCACAAGAAGCCTGGCCAAGGCCTGGGCCTCAGCATCGTAGGGAGAAGGTAGTGTGTGCATAGTATACACTTATTAGCTTACAGTACATTTAGCATGAGCTAGACACAAGAAACATTGTATTTAGAAGGTGAGAAACAAGCTCACGGCCTAGTATGCATAGTATACACTTACTATCATAAAGTACAGTTTGTATGAATTAAAAGAAGAAGCCTGATCAGTGCCTGGGCCTCAGCATCGATAGAGAGGAGATCAGAGACAGCAGACAAGGTCTCTCATAACTCTCAAAGCTCACTACATAGTATGCACTTAGTAGCATACAGTACAGTAAGTATGAACTAGAGTACTAGACACTAGTAGCATGGTCAGGATTGGGCCTTACAATTGTTGTGAGAGGGTACAAGATAATGACATAGGACGGTATCTCATAACTCCCGAAGCTTACTGCACAGTCCAGTTAGCATTAGCCATTAGCCTATAGTCCAGTTATTGTGAATTACCCTTACAGAAAAGTATCATGTATTTCCAAAAACGTATCATGGTATTTCCATCATTTTTTGGTCACTATGATGATGGTAGCGACCAAAATACGATGGAAATACCATGATATTGCCATCAGCATCATGGTTTAAATTGGATTATACCATGGTATTATTTAAGTTCAAAAGTGGTATCATGGTTATACATAACTATTACCATGGCAGTGCCATGGTTAATTAGTTATAAAATGGCCAGTACCATGGTAAAACAGAAATAATCATCAAATTACCATAATACTTTTTTGTAAGGGTGAGTGCAAGGAGCCAGGACAGATTCCTGTCCAAATACAAAATTGTATTATTGTGATATTTTTGTAACAGGCTTTCTATGCTTATTGCAAAATGAGCAATATGAGTATGGTTAATAAATTCAAGAAACCGTCCGAGGGTCCCGCAGCATCAAAAGGAAAAGGCGTTACAATGTTCCCACAACGACATACTTCCATTCCTCCATGCAAAGTACTAT
Source organism: Parasudis fraserbrunneri (assembly GCA_900302295.1). NCBI lineage: Eukaryota > Metazoa > Chordata > Actinopteri > Aulopiformes > Chlorophthalmidae > Parasudis > Parasudis fraserbrunneri. Next base: position 2,875 of record OMKL01017616.1, read on the forward strand.
GCAAAGTACTATTTTATCCCATTGCATATTAAACAGTATGTTTTGTAACGAATTTAGCAGCAAATTTAGACAGAATTTGTCATTTGATACACAATGTTATATCCATGACAATTACTGTTTGGACATTACATACGACTTGTGTGTGTGTGTGTGTGTGTTCCTTTTTCATTGATGCAGATCTCGGGAACAGAGGTACTGTAAACAGTGTTCAGAAAAGCATTACATGTAGAACTGTAGACGTTTAGAGAAATGTAGATGCACAGTTTTGTCAATACACAAATACTAATACTCACACCCTCGCACACCCACAGATTTACAGTATCCACCACACACACACACACAGACACACACACACACACACACATACGCGCTGAGAAATATGTAGCGAGCTGTCACTGCCCTGTGTATGTTATTCCTGTCAATGTTTGTCCTGCTGCTTCTAAGGGTTTAAATGGCCTTTTGAGGCTTGTGCACTGTGTGTGTGTGTGTGTGTGTGTGTGGTGTGTTTGTGTGTGGTGTGTGTGTGTGTGTGTGTGTGGTGTGTGTGTGTGTGGGTGACCTGACCTCCAGTACAACCCACACAGGCAGTTCAGGAATGAGCTATGGAGCCTCAGGCATACTGGACACACACACACACAAACACTCACACACACCACTGCCCGTCTGTGTTTATGTGTGTGCGCCTGCTGTAGCTTGTGTTCCTGCCGTCTGTGTTTGACCGTGTGTGTGGGGCATATCCACATATTTGTTCCCGTCTCGGTGTGCGTTTGTGGAACCGTGTCTGTGTTGACTCCTGTTACGATGTTGATAGTATGTTCAGTGTGTGTAGCCACTGTCTAAAAAAAAAAAAAACGTTTGTGTGCGCGAACGCGCGCGTGTGTGTGTGCGGTGACAGAAAAACGATACTCTTGTTAGCAATAGCCACTTGGACTGCAACGAAAGCGTGTGAGATAATGGACGGAGCACGGAGCGGAGCAAGTTGAGGTTTAAGGACACAGAAAATACGTAGCTTGGCTTTCAACCTGTCGTTTTTAAACCCTGTCTCTGTCACCCTCGATCACTATGGTTTGATGCATTGCTACACAAGTGGAAAAACAAGTGAAAACACTTAAGACTTGGGGGGGAAAGACTGCAACACGAGAGAAATGCTAAAGCCTCGGCTGAAACAGAAAGACGCAGGCTAGCAGTTAGTGGTGAGGAGCTGTGAGGAGCTGCGACAGCCAAGTGTCTTTGGGGCTGGCGATGGAGCTCTCATGTTACCTAACCACAGGTTCAACTCATCCCCGTCTTCATCCACGTGGAGATTGGCACCTCGGAAAACACAGAGTCCACAATAGTAGCGTTTGGCTGGAAAATGTCACAGGCCCACCGCAAGACCTCCTATTGTCCCATAGCAGGAAGTCATATTCCCCAAGGTCTTCGCTCAAAACGAGCTTAGCTTGCACCAACTGCACATGCTTTTGTTTGGGAGGTAACACTATATCTTCTAATTTGTGCTATGATTTTCTTCAGTGGAGTTTAAATTTGGTATAGCCAGCACACACAGGGCATAATACAAAATGCAACAGAGTTAAAGTGGAGGGAGGAACGTTCTCCTCTCCTTCAAATATGCCAATCTCTAAAGAGGTCACACCTCTATGCCCTACAGTAGGGCTGGGCGGTATTCCATATACGCATAATCACATTTACTTTGGCAACGATACAAGAAACAATAATTCATTTTTTAAACGCCAGCTCAAATGCCACGTTCTCCATCGTGTTGGCCCTCTGTCAACATGTTTGTAATGTCTGTCTGTCAACTATTTGTCAGGTTATATGCGATTGGTTGTTGCACATTCAGTTGAATTAAAGAGGCACAAAATGAAACAGCCTCGGCACTGGAGGACTGAAGTGTACCTAACATACCGACATGGGCAACATTAGGCCGGTAAGAGATTACAGGATGTCGGTATCTGTACATTTTCGGTATACTGTCCATCCCTACCCTACGGTACACTCTGCCTGCGTGTATTTTCATAGAAAATGTGTACTAAAACCCACACTGTTTAGGGCTGCACATAATTGTGGATCTCTGTTGAACACAATATCAGATCCATACTAGATTTGAGACACGCAGAAACTGTGAACCAAAAAAATATCTATTCTATCCGTTTCTACCCAATTCTGTCCGCCTTGACATATGAAAGATACCAGATCTGAGTGACTAAACACACGGTGAGAGAATGGGCTTTGTGTGACGCTTCACGGTGCCTCTCCTACCAGGAACGACACCGGGGTGTTCGTGTCGGACATCGTGAAGGGAGGTGTCGTGGACGCCGACGGCAGGCTGATGCAAGGAGACCAGATCCTCTCGGTCAACGGAGAGGACATCCGCTCGGCCACGCAGGAGGCCGTGGCTGCGTTGCTCAAGGTACAACTACCGTGCTACCGTGGGACTCCCTAAGATCCAGGCATCGTGTGCATAGAGCCACGCCCACCGCAACCCTAACCTTAACCTCACTGGACCTCACGCCCCGACTTGACCAGCAACTGGACGCGGTGCTCGCCGCTACATATGAGATGCTTGGTTTTTAGCGAATCCCACACTACTATACTGCTCTGCTATACGACTACTAGGCTATACTTGTCACATTTTGAATGTGGCTGGATATGCACAGCTGCATGACCGTCGGAAATGTCTGTGTTTATGCAAAGTGTCTATGAATAACCAAATGACTGTTGACTCGCAGACAAAATGGCAAAATAGGGCACAGTGGAGTGCAGGACATATGGTCGGGCAGCAGTCTTGGCTAGTGTCTCGCCCCTGTATGGGCTGGAGATGCATGTGGATATGTCATAATTGGGTTGCAGAAAACCTTTCTGCTTTGCCTCTGTCCTCGGTCCAAAGCTTTTGCTTTTATGGTAGTAAAAAGCAAAACTAGAATAACCCAACCTTGCCCTCTAATCGCGGTCGCAGGGACAGCGGTTCTTTGCTTTCTAAAATGAAAGCAAGATGATGCCTGTATTTAGCGAAATGTTTTTCAGATTAGACCCTGTGGAGGCAATGTGGTACGAGCGTGCAGAAGTCAGATTGAGTCTCGATAATCAGTTATCTGTACAGAGAAACTCTGCCCCACAAAAGGAAAAAAAGGCAGTGACTGCTTGGAGTATAAAACTGAGCAAAACCACTTCAAAGTTGTTTTATTTACCGTACATCAAATTACATTTTGTTAGATTATAGCCTTTTTTTCATGCCGTTTTTTTTTTAACAACATTATAGAGATGTAATAGATCTTGTGATGATAAAACATGACTCATTTCTATGAGCATATCGAGTTACTGCCTTCTTCCTTTGTGGGGCAGAGCTTATTTCAAAATATCATTAGTGGCATGGTATGCAGTTGAAACGTGGTGTTGTGTTTCACAGTGCTGTGTGGGGCCCATAAAGATGGAGGTGGGCAGGTTCAAAGCCGGACCCTTCCACTCCGAGAGAAGGATGTCTCAGAGCAGTCAGGTGAGCACCAGTTCTACCTATCTATCTCTCAACGTCTCCTTTTGTGCACCATCGATCCTAAGTGTTTAGGCCTTAAAAACATAGAGAGACACGGGAATTAACAACGCTGGGTTGCTTGCAGATAAGCGAACCAGGCAATTCCAAGCTGGCCCCTCACTCACACTCAGAATCAGGGAACCTTCAAGGGGACCTGGAAAAACGAAGCAGAAGCCAGGAATGTAAGAGACATTCATCAGTATCGTAACTCAATACAAATTTGGAATGGATTTTTGTATTGGTTTAAAACAGCATTTGTGGCATCCTGACATATACAAGTGAAACCAACTTAAAATTTCTTGAAACTTGGAACAAGATTTGTCTCAACAGTGCTGGTGTATGTGCATGCTTGCTTCCCCACAGCACTAGATCGCCAGGACATCAGAACGGTTGAGTTCAGTAAAGGTCCCACAGACTCCCTGGGTATCAGCATAGCTGGTGGAGTGGGCAGCCCTCTGGGAGATGTGCCTATTTTTATCGCTATGATGAACCCTACAGGCCTGGCTGCCCAGACCCAAAAGCTCAAGGTAGGTCTCACTAGCTAACTAAAGTCTGCCTACCGCCATCTCAAGAACATTCACTTTATTTTTTACCTACAATAATAATTACATCCTTGAGACTAAGAACTATATATAAGGATGTTTTTAGTTTTCATATAAAGAATGTTTTCAAGCTTAATTATCTAAAGATGGTAAGTTGGAGTTGTGTGCATTCATAGTTAAAGACAGCCGAGGTTGAGTAGTTTCAGGTGACAGATCACATTCACAGTGATCTGGGTTGACATTACAAGTGCGAATACATGGGCCGTCCAGTTTCAAAACTGGCTTATGTGGTTCTTCGCCTCAGGGGTTCAGTTTTCATGCAAATAATGATCGCAAGAGATTCAGCGCGAGTCAAGAATATTTACAGCCGATATCATTCCCAGTCGCTTGCTTTATTTGCTGAATCTCAAGTCCTCCCGTAGGTCAAGCACCCCACAGCCTCTAGCAGTGACCTCTAACCCCCAATAAAACGGACAGACAAACTGGCCATTGTAGCTGTGTTTGAGACAGACTGGAGGAGGACAATAGCCATAGCCATCTGGGGCAATAAATCTCCCACTCCTGTGCCCACACCATAAAGCTCAGAGAATAGAAGGACTTGTTGGGATGAATAGTGGGAGTCTTGAATAGGATATTCATGCTGATGTATCTCTTCATAAATAATGAGAGACAGGAGGATGCCAGGAGAGAGTATAACGGAATGAAGTAGCTCAGCTGTTTTTGATTTTGTACGACGGATACATCGGTGACTGTGGCAGACATCGGAAGTTCCCACATCCTGTGACTTTGTTGGATTTTCCAAACGATTCCTCATGGAAGGAGGTTGAGGAATTATGTAGCAAGCATGTAAACAGTGGGACCTCTGTAATGGTTACATCTGTATGATAAAGGACTTCTGAAAAAGGATACAGGCAGATACACTGCAGAAATATCTCTCTTAACATCTTGTATTGAGTCTTGTATTGAGTACAAGGAGAGTAAATGCAACTGATGTTTTTGAAGAGTTTTGCATGTTTTTCATACTTTTGCAAATAGCTCCACCCCAAACAATTCAGTCAGTCAAGTCAGTTTCGTAACGTCCCCACTGCTAGTTAAGGAAAGGGAAGAGAGCAGGAAAGCTGATCCCTTGTCGGCACTCAAAGGGAACCTCACCCCAGAGTGCACTACGTTCATCCACTATGTGACCTTTGACCTTTTGTCCCTCTGACCTCTCCAGATCGGAGACCGGATCGTCAGTATCTGTGGGACCCCTGCCGAGGGCATGAGTCACACACAGGCCGTTACCCTGCTGAAGAACGCCACTGGAACCATTGAGCTGCAGGTCACACACACACACACACACACACGCACACACACACACGCTAACCGACATTTACATAATCTATAGATGAAGGTGTAGGCTATCGTTCCGATTATCTCTGTTTACAGTTTTTCACCTGAAGAGAACAGTTGAAAGCTACCAGCACACTAGACTTTGAAATACTGTAAAACTACTTGACCTCATCCAGGACAATGAGACTTAAAGATAGCAGGCCAAGCACCATGCTACAGTACGGTCCTATGATCTACATGAAGCTATCTGCTTTATCTTGACAATAAATCAGGTCTTCGTGTAGCACAGGTCTGCACTGCATGATGTAACTGCAACTTACTGTAAGTGGTAATCAGTGCGCGTGTGTGTGTGTGTGTGTGTGTGTGTGTGTGTGTGTGTGTGAGAGTGGGTTTAATGCAACTTGTGATGTTTTCTACAATATTCCAAATACCCCAGACATCACGCTTGTCAGTGAAGATCACGAAGAAGTGCTTCTCCTTGAGATTTGCTGTGCATTCTACCTTTTGTAGGGAACAACCATTCTAGGACAAATGGGCCCTTGGCCACACAAAGCAGAGGCCTTGGCTATAACTGTAGGCTGATGGTTTTGATATTTGGTAGCCTCAAGCATGTTCGTAAACTTGTCGTTAGTGGCCTAAAGATTGCAGGCCTGTCAGGGAGAAGTGCCAAACAGTTTGCCAGACTTTGTTCAATCTCTGCTGTAATAACTAGCTAGACAGTGCGGAGGAGAAGATGCTTTTTGTATCCATAGGTATTCCCGAAACCATGTTTAACCTGTGTGTTATTTGAATCCAATGTGCAAATGTGATTTGATCTGCGGAATCAATAAAGTATGTAAAATGTGTGTGTGTGTGTGTGCGTGTGTGTGTGTGTGTGTGTGCGTGCGTGCGCGTATGTGTGCATGTGCGTGCATGCATGTGTGTAGGTGGTAGCAGGTGGTGACACCACTGTGACTGGTCCTCCTCAAGAGCAGACAGCTGCTGGGCTCACTCCTAGCTGCATCTTCCAAGATGACCTAGGGTACGTAAACACACACACACACACACACACACACACACACACACACACACACACACACACACAGCGGAACGCCAGGTGTATGAATACATTTCCTCTAATCGTGCAGAAAATTTACTTACACAGCAAGAACTGGCTTGCTTTGCTTGTACAGATGCAAATAACGTGCAGAATTTCAGAGTTGCTTGCTGCTGTAGGCAGAGACAGAACGTTTCCCCCTGTGCAGCAGACACTCTGACCAATCCACAGTGAAGACGTTAGAATGAGTTGCATGATCTCCTTGTGTGTCACTGAGACACCAGCTACATGCATGTAAGTGTGTGTGTGTACGCTGCCCACACTGAAACTCTTTGGCACTGAAACTGCTGTGTTTCTTTTTCCGTCTCTACAGCCTTTTTTGTAACGTATAGAGTTGTGATATAGTATAAATAGTCTATTATTATAGTTTTGTTATGTATATTGTGTCTCATATATGAGTGGTCTGCAAAGTCTTTATCTGATCTTTTGTCTTGTATGTATATGTATTCACAGACAATTACTATGAATGAACAGAAGCCTGTGCAGTTACATTCTATAATTCCCCCCGACCTATATAACCTCCCAGACATCCGTTCTGTCCCAGACACTTTAATAAACCTTCCTACCTCTACGCCTCTACATGCTGTACGTACAGTATTCAGGAACACAAACACACACTCGCAAGCACAAACAATTAGATCCCCGACCGGATCAATCTCAGACAGGTCTAGTATTTATAAAAACAACAACACAAGCTTTTAGAGGCACGGTAGCTTAGTTTAGAAACGTCATTGTCAATGTAGGGGAAACTGGTTCGCACGAATCACCGTGTTCGGCAAATAAAACGTTTCTCATTCTGAATAATAGTACTTGTGATTTTGCAGTGTATCCTTTTTGAGAAACAAAAGCTTAATCAGTAGTATTTTATCATACAGATGTAGTCATTACAGAGGTCCCACTGTTTACTTGCTTGCTACATTATAGCTTGTTTGCTGATGACATCACGCCACTGCATTGCTGTGGCTCGAACTGCAGATGGAGGACAGGAAGTGATTTTCTACATAGGAAATCGCTCCTCTTCATAAAATGTTTTTGGACGCTTGGGAGCGTGAATATTATTCACAAGCAAGCATTCAACCTCTACTGTCTTTAACTATGAATGTACACAACACTAACTTGACATCTTTACATAATTAGGTTGAAACATTGTTCTTCTGAAAACTTAAAATGGGCCCATGTGTTTCTTTGTCTCAAAGATTCACGTTATGGGACAATACAGTTGAGAATAAAGCAATAACATGATATGAGACGGAGTGCTATATTGTGGTTATTGACACCAGTGTGATGAGGTCATAGGAACAAGGCTGTAGGCCAAGTTCTGTAGATCAGCACACCGGTGCCAATAACCTACTATATAACATGACCTCGAGTATGTTATTGCTTTTATACAACATTTTTTACATAATCCTTTCAAACGTAAGGTTAAACAAAGACCAAAGCTTTATTTTGATCCTTCACCAGCAACAGTTAGTTTCAGCTAGTTAGCAATGTACGGTACCAGTTGCTATTCTGTGGTTATAAACATGGAATGTCTCTCGTCCAATCGCAATGCATGTTTGGAATTAAATGTTGTATAGACCTTTTCAGAATAATTCCGTTGCTGGGGAAACAGATTGGGCCCAAGTGTATTACCTGTAGAATGTTTATGAAAAGGCCTATAAGATGTCCTATCTAATGTCCATCCATCTGCCCTCCAGTCCTCCTCAGTATAAGACTATCACTCTGGACAGAGGCCCAGATGGGCTGGGCTTCAGTATCGTTGGAGGGTTCGGCAGCCCCCATGGAGACCTGCCCATCTATGTGAAAACAGTCTTCGGAAAGGTGAGAGGGTTGAGAGTCACATTTTAAGGCATGGGATTTGAACTAAATGGTTTCTCGTTTTTCATTATTGTCCGTGCTTGAGAAAATGCATATTTTTAAAGATGAACTGTATTTTCTATGCATGTTTCGCACATACTGAAACTCAGTTTCATATAACGTACAGCACACAAACAGATGAACATACACACATACGTCTGAATCGCTCGGACATTACTTGTCTTTTATATAACACATTGACAATAATCCTCTGTGTGTGTGTGTGTGTGTGTGTGTGTGTGTGTGTGTGTGGTTGTGCTTGTGTGCATGTTTGTGCCTGTGTGTGTGTGTGCATACAGGGGGCGGCAGCAGAGGACGGGCGTCTGAAGCGAGGGGACCAGATCATGGCTGTGAACGGGCAGAGCCTGGAGGGTGTGACCCACGAGGAGGCCGTGGGCATCCTGAAGAGGACCAAAGGAACTGTCACGCTCACTGTGCTGTCATAGAGCGGGTTCACATGCACACACAGCAACACTCCAGATACCAGCTACTATGCCAGTCAAGGTCGTAGAGGGGATAAGATGTTTATATGGATCTTCTCATCCCCATCCTTCTTATCCACCCATACGTGATCAAACAGGATATTGCATAATACACGGAGGGTACAAAACATTACACTACTTTCTCCATGAAATAGACTGACTAGATGAATCCAGGTGATCCCTAGTTAATTTCACTTTTTTAAATCCACTTCGATCAGTGCATTACCATGGGAATGGAACTTACACAGACAGCGAAACCCAACAGTAAGTGGGGTGATATACAGTACATGCCTTAGTGTCTTAGCTCAATGGTTCTCAACCTGGGGGTCGGAACCCAGAAGGGGGTCGCCAGATGATGGTATAGATTTGGTATAGATGCTTTGTTTCCTGTGAAACAATGAATATTTGAAGTCTAAAGCCCTCCTCTAATCATTAATCAAGTTAAATATCCTGAAATGGGGAAGTAAAAATCATTATTTTGTGTCAAAGTTCACCATTCTGTCTATGCTTGACTATGTAGAGTGGGGTCATGAACAAACATCCCTCTGTTTTTTGGGGTCACGAACCGAAAAGGTTGAGAACGACTGTCTTAGCTAATACCAGAATATCCCAGCATTTATGTTTGTGGTTTCTCATAGTTGGGATATGAGCTTATTCCAGCTATTGTAAAAAAAGAAGGCTGTTTACATGCGGAAACTCAAAGATGGAATATTCCAGTGCAAATTTAAGAATTTCAATAACGTCATGTTTTTTCCATGGTGTAAAAAGTTCCATCAGTATTTGTGAACATGAGCTACTTTCTCCCAAAGCCAGAAAGAGAAGTAAGACTCAAACTTGTGATTTCATCGGGTATAAAGGTCTGGAGCTACTCCATTAATGAGAGACTGACTTTGTGGACCCACAGAATGTTTGTTTTCTTTTTTAATACCCAAATGGTGATATTCTCAGTTCTGAAACAGAAAATGTGCCCATTTACTCAGAACATTCCCCTGGGTGCCCTCAGTGTCATCTATACCATCTTTCCCAGTTCATTGTCTATGGAGCAGCTTAAGACTTTATGCATGATCACATCACAAATGTGAGTTTTAGCACTCATAGTTTTCGGATTTGGGAGAGAGTTGTTCGTGTTCACTAATATTTTTAGACTGTCTTGGACCATAGGGATAAGATGGATGAATTCTGAAAATGGGGCATAATTTCCCTTTAATGTGCATGTAAACATAGTCATACACACACACACACACACACACAAAACCACATAAATACAATAGATGGAAGTTTAAAGAGTCTAGCTCACTGCCATCTCCAGCTCTTCTCCATGAGCTCCTCTTCACATGATGGCTAGTGAGGATAACTGTGCACTGTTTTGGACTGAAACAAGCGAGCCACAGGCTGCTTGACTTGTCACTGTACATTTTCATTGCTGACACGCATTCACGCACACACACATAGCAGAATACAACACATCGCCACCACAACACAACACACACACTCTCTCTCTCTCTCTCTCTCACTCGCTCACTCTTTTCCATGCTCCTTACCCATCCCATATTCTACCCATATATACAAATATATCTGCGTATATATATATATATATATATATATATATATATATATATATATATATATATATATATATATATATATTAGCTTGTAGTAATAGTGCAGCAAAGAAATAACATGTTGACAATCTGTTGTGCTTTCTGATATGTCAAAAATGCCATTAGAAACTACCCAATGCATTCTCCTTCACACACAACTCTTTATCCCCTG
>OMKL01017728.1:2088-24034 GCA_900302295.1 Parasudis fraserbrunneri
TTGTTGTTTTTTTTTGGGGTGGGTTGGGGGGGGGGGTAGAGAGGTTGTTAAACATGAATCTTTTTTAGGATTTATAAAGTTCAAAATTGGTTACTTTTAATTAAATACACATTTAAAAATAAAGAGCATGAACATGAAGTAAGGCAAGATTCAACATCATCCTGTAGGGGGGCATTAACCGTAGCTTCTGTGCCGACCATCCCATAAAACATTTTCATTTTTATAAATTGTACAGAAAATTCATGGAGTGGATGATTATGATTAGCCCACAGGCATGTCCAATAGTTGGGAGATGCTGAGAAAAGCTGACTCATGTGAGCATGTGGCTGCTTGAAGTGAAAGATGCTTGAGGCGCGGGTGTGCACCTGTGGTGCACTTGGTTGCTGTCTGGAAAGTTTAATCCCAAGTAATATCCCACAGATGTAGTTAAGTCGATTGCAAGTGTGTTTGAAGTAAAAATGAAGTAAAAATGCTTGTTGAAAACAGAATAACGAGACAGGCTAGCAGAGAGCCCACATGTAAAGGCGATGTGTAATATGCGCCATGCAGTGCCATGGAGAGAGTGTGGGACACTTGAATCTGCAACTGCGTTATGAACGTCTATTATTGTTTACGCTCCATGAAGCACTGTTGGCATTGCAAGCGAGTGCCTTTATAACCTGTTGGACATCCAATAATAGACCAGGTTACATTCCACTTTTCAATTTGACTCTGAAATGAATGTTATTTGATCTGAGGGTTTTTTTGACCTGTTATTCAATAATGTTTCAAGCTCACCATTTGGTAAACTAGCAAACAAGTTCATTATTATAGTTCAGTGAGCTAGCCAGACAACCAGGCTAACGCAAACTGAGATGGATGATGGCTTTTTAGCTAATGTTAGTGCATATATTTGATCACGTCATTCCTTAGAATCCATATTCACCTTCATCTGAGTTTATGGGAATTCAGTAGGATTTAGCTCTGCTGATTGGCTTTCTGGCTTGTCCATCTCCATACACTGATTTAGCACCAGATTGTTCTCCTCCTCATTGCTAACTGACTGCATGGATTCTGGCAGACAGGCGCAAAGCTTATAGAAAGCCTACACAATTATTTACTTTGTAACGAATGCTTTTTAAAATGTAACCAATTACAATACTTAAAAAAATATATACTTAAGTAAAGTTAAGAGTTAAAAAGTAAATTAAATTACTGATTTTGAAAACTACTCAAAAAAGTACAATTACACAAAAAAGCTACTCAATTACAGTAACGAGAGTAAATGTAATTAAGTTACTTTCCACCCATGCCTGTCTGTTATGAAAAAAACATTGTACAGTATTTTATTTCATTATTTAGTGATATATCTACTTAAAAAAACCTTTTATTAAAAGGGGTTTATCAGTGAGATCATCAATTATCTGTCATTCCTTTCCTTGGTGCTAAAAATAAGCATTGATCCAAGGTGTATGAGGTGCATGCGGTATTTAGGTTGTAACATGGGAAATTCTCCCCATGCCAATACCCTATTTCTAGCCTTGTTATCAGCCCGATACAGCCGACACCAGGATCGGTATTGTGTGCGTCCCTTGTGGTGAATCCAAGTGGAGGTTGGAGAAGTGAAAGTTGTCACTATGCAAATAAGATCTACTACTTCCTAATGACACACACACACACACCTAAGGGTAGGATCCCAGTTGAACTCCGTCTCACAGCTGAGGGCGGAGCCAAGAGGCAACTGAGCCAGGACACGCCTCCTGTTCTCCTGCTCCTCCGACGCTCGCAGAACCACAGTTAACGTCTCGTCGTCATAGAAACGAGCATCCAGGCAACTGTTTACACGGAAGGGGCTGAAACACACACACATATACACACACATACACACACACACACACACACACTTTAATGTATATATGATATGGTGGTTTTTTTCACTCAGTATGTTTGTCTCCATGTCTGATTAAAGGAATTCTGGGGAAGAATGAGAAGAGAGGCACTCACTGAACTACAGCATCACCATCCTCATGACTGCTGTTATCAATGCTCTGGCTGAGAACATTGCTCAGGTCGATCGTCATCAGACTGTTTGGAACATGCCTGTGAGCATAATGAGATCACAGACACATTAGTCTCTGAGACAGCGTACATGTCTGTATAACTATGAATGACTAGCTAAGAAGAGAAAACATTATTCCTTTTCCACTTTTGTGCTGTGCCCAACAAAATGTTAAAAAAAAAACCTGGTGTCCTTATATATAGAAATCAACTGGTGACTGTTCTGCTCAACACTTTGCTGTCAGTTATAACTTTTCTGTGTTCTCGAAAATGTGAATAGTAGTGGACATGCTGCTCAACACAACAAAATGGGAAAAGTAATTATGATTTCTCCTCTTTCTGGAGAAAAAGAGCTAGTTGTCAATCCACAGCTATACAGACGTGTATTCTGCTGGAGCACATAAGATTTGCAACGTGTAGAACAGACTCAATATAAATACACAGAGACACACAAGTAAGAAATGTACCTGTGCGGGTCCGTTCCCTTCCGTAGTAGGTAGAGCTTGCAAGGTGAAATCTCTGGCATGCAGAACACTACATTGTGCATATTGGCCTTCTTGTCATTCCACCTGGACGACAACCAGACACACACAGTATAGTAAACTACACACACCTGTCCGATAGTCTCATGCCAAAATCTAATTACAGGATGCATCTGTTCTACTTACAAAGATGGAAGTTCAAAAAGCCTTGGAGTATTTTCAGAGCTGAAAACAAAGACAAACAAATGTTAATAAAAAAAATAGTTAATATGCATTGTTTTTATCTAATAAAAAAAAACCTCTTAATTAAAACAGAACACAACTACATAAAAACATGTCATTACTCATTGACAGTAAAGGTAGACCAACCTTTCTGGCACAGTGTACAGAGGCAAATAAAGAGCCTGTTTTACAGACTTCCCAATGACCTCCTGAAAAACAACAATAGAAGAATTTATAGCAAAAAAAAACAATATTCCAACCTTGGAATCCAAGTGTCTCTGCATGATTTCTGGGCAGTGAGATCTCAAATTCAGGTGGTATTGTTATTTCACTGATGTATGACTGGATGAATTAGAGTGTTGACATTGTTTCATGTATTATCAGGAATGTGAAAAGAGAAAGCACTGTCCATAGAGTGGTGTATTACTGCAGCAAAATCACAACATTATCTCTCAAAACTTGGCGAAGGCCAAGACACTTTTTCTTAATTTTCTACTCCTCTCGTCTGTTTTTATGATGGTTACTAGAGTCAAATAAACATGGATTCAAACAAGAGCGAAATAGAATTCACGCACACACGCATTGAACTTACAGCAGGTTTCTGTAGACACAACTCAATCACACCCTCCATCATCCTCTTGACAAAGTGTAAAGACTTTTGGGGATAGGAGGGGAACAGCAAAGGGCTCTCTAGATAAACCAGTAAAACATTAAATCAATTCATCAATCAATCAATCAGTGATAATCACTTTTCTTTTTAAAAACATCAGTAAAATATAGTCACCAAATTTTATCTTGCTGGCCACACCCATGAGCCAGATGAGGTTTGAGATTACACCAAACCTAACCATTGACATCTCATTACAATAGGCAAGCAATCACTTTTGTCCTGCATACCAGTAGTTAGCACTTCTAAAGTACAGCTTATAGGTTACCTTTCAAGTGTGTGCTCTCCTGTAAAAACTTCAGCCACTGGTTTCCCTTGGTGTTGGGTGGAGACACGAGGTCCTCATCCTCATCCTTCAGGTACTATTAAACCCACATGAAAGATTGTAAGGCGTTGACTCCATTCACACACTACGTCCCACCCAAACCCAGAGTGTCACTCACATGCACCTTACCTGACCAACTCGTTCAACGTTGAAGTACTTCCCTTTGCGATCAAACAGCTCTTCATTCTGTTAAAACAGTGAAATTCATGTTTTTTTGTTTGTTTTGTTTTTACTTTTAGAGAGAAGACTAGAGATTACTGCATTGTTATACTGACCATACCTCACTGAAATGCTCAGACAGGAAGTCAGCAACAAAGGCAATGTCCTTCTGGGTCATCTGAGAGATCAACAGAGAAGTTAAAAGATTAATTCCAACTATTTTCAACCTAGACACTATTTTTCTGTCATCTGGTATTATAGCCATCGATTCCAGCCAAAATCTTGTCAGTTGAACCCATCTCAAACTTTGTTTGTCCAAGGAAAGCAACAGTTGTGATTGGAGGATCAAGAAAATGATCAAGGAAAGAGGGCGAAGTTTGAGATAGGTCAATTGGATCACAAATGAGCGAGGTGTGTTTTTCTGGGTGGTCAAGTTGGCTGCAGCTCTCCCGAATGGTATGATGCCAAATGACAGAAAAGCAGCAGTCAGTCTAGCCTGAAAATAACCGTAATTATTCTTAAATACCGAAATCATTTTCCGAAGAACAAAAGAGGACATGTCTCCTCTTCCTCACATTCTGTTGGTACAATGTCTCACCTTATTGAGTTCTGGTGGCACATGCTCCTCACACATCCTTAGCATAGCTGCGTGGAAACAAAACATCTTGAAGCAACGACAGAAAGATTTGAAACAGAAAATCAGTGCACTATCAAACAGGATCTTACCTACATACAGCCACCGAAAAAACGCTTTGAAGTTCTTCATACTCTTGTCAATCACTCTGAATGAAGGAGACAAGGTGGATTATACATAGAGGAATCACACAGGGGAATAACCATTTCACACACACTATACTGCACACTTAGAGATTAAATAAACTTTAACTGGCAACTCAAAACTACTAAACGATTGAGAAATCCTCTAACTCACTGGAGAAGTTCGCTGGCTTTCAGGGAGAAGGAACCCACAGCTGTAATGGCATCTGAAAAACACAACACGCATACTGTAGATACTGATGACATTGAGCAGGTTCAACAGTTATGCAGGCGACGGCACCAGTACCTTCGATAGCTGCTGAGTCCAGGCCCAGCGGCTGAAACTTCTGTTTCCATAGAGACATCCCCTTCACCTCACTGAGGTGGTACAGCAGAGCCTCAGAGCCGCTGAGGAGATGATGGGAAGTTAAAAGGGACAGTCCACATTTTAAGAAGCCCGTCTGATCTGTAACAAGCTGTGACCCTTTAGGTTAACCCAAAACACACTTGCGCCAGTGTTTTTGTTTTTTTGAGATATTGGAAGCGGAAGATGTTAGCATTTGTTAGCATCATTCTAAACATGTTACTGAAAGTCAGTGGGGAGGAGGAGGCATTCTGAATTCCGTTGCTAAGCTATGTTCATGTTTTATGTCCTCCACTGACTTCCACTAACATTTACTCCTTCCAAAATATCAAAAATCTAAATGCTCCCAGATTGTGACAAATCAAATTGGCTTCTAAAATACAGACAATCTCTGGAGGATAAGAGAAGTTCAGGCAACAGCTGAAATGAAGAAAAGTAAGGGACAGAAGATACCTCTGCAGGTGGCTGATCACTAGCTTCTGGATGCTGGAGTAAGAGGACTCGATGGACTGGCCAAGCTTCTTCAGCCCCTGAGAGTAAAAATAAACATGAAAAAGAAATGTAGTACATTTATATAACCATAATATAATATAAAACCATAATATAATATGTAACCAAATACACCTGTAACACAATAGTGATGTGAAGTGCACTAAGGATACAAACAGATTTGGTAGATTAGGAATCATTTTTACTGTTTCTGCTCACCTTGACAGTCAGCTGGTTCATGAGAAGGGCCTGCAGTTCTGGACTGAATTCAAACAGTGAGAAATAAGTTACATTATTTTCTACTATCACATAAGCCGCATGTTTAAAAAAACAAAACAAATTAGTTTTCTTTAATAAGAATGCCATCAGAAATACATTCCCATACCACTAAAAGCCGTTATTTTCGACTGGTGAGATCTTCTGGTTCCATCTACAGGACAGTCTAAGCACTGCACCCAAAATAATTTCACCACACAAGATACTACTACATAATAAAGGGAGTGTGGTGTTCAGTATAGCTTAGGAGGATTCAGGAGAAACAACATTTTCTTTTCTATTTCTCACCAGGGTAGGAAACTCTTTTTTCCATCCACCAGCCACAGTGGCTGTTGGATTCATAATTTCACCAAACATTATTAGACCAGCCAAATAGAATTTTTAGAATAGAATTACAATAGAGATAGAATAGACTTAGGTTGTTGACCTGCCAAAGCATCTAGTAGAGTAGCCAAACTTATCAGGCACAGAATGAATGTACCAACATTTGGCTAGTGGCTAGTGTTAATCCCCCACACTATTTCTCACCTCGACTGTCCCCACAGCAAAAGCTCTAGAAACTCATCTTGAACTTGAGTGCTTGTGTTCTTTTCCTAAATACAAAACAAACAAACAAAAATAATACAAGTAACACGTGTAATTCGCCTTGACAGTCTATTAATACAACCTCATTTCCCAAGACAACCCGTGGTTGGCTACTAACCTGAACGAATTTGGTGAGTCGCAGATCCATTTGCATGAGGATGTCCTCCCAGGCCTCACACATGCATGTCAGGGAGAGGCGCAGGTACTGCAGCAGGGTGGAGATGTGGGTGAACTTGCGAGCCATCCTGGTGACCTCTGGTAGACAGTCAGACAACAACCTTGTATCCAGCTGGAAGACACAGATAGGAAGTGTAGTGAGTGAAGGAAAGGAAAGGAAGGGAAGGCAAATAGGGAAGAAATAATCTGACATCTGAATGAAAAACGAAGAACTGAATCACAAGACGATGGTATTTAAAGGGGAACAACACCCACATTAAGAATTCTAATATATTATTTCCACGGCCTTGGAAAGTTCAATCAATATTTGTGAACATGAGCTACTCTCTCCCAAAGCCAGAAACCAGAGAAGTAAGAGTCAAACTTGTGATATCATCAGGTATAACGTCTGGAGCTGCTCCATAGACAATGAATGGAAGACTTGATTTTGTGGACCCACAGAATGTTTTTTTTTTTTTATTAACTTTATTGTCTAGTAGTATTCTCAGCTCTGAAACAGAAAATGCACCTGTATACTCTGGGTGCTCTCAGGGTCATCTTTACCATCTTTCCCAATTCACTGTCTATGGAGCTGCTTCAGACTTTCTACCCGATGACATCACAAATTTGAGTTTTAGCACTCTCGTTTTTAGATTTGGGAGAGAAATCTTAAATTGGGCGTAGTTCCCCTTTAAATGTATAAGCAGATTCATCCTAGAACGAGAAGACCGGCATGAGTCAGCGTCGTCATTAAAACGGTTTCCCCTTTACCACTGGGAGACAAATGACACTGTAAGAAGTAGCCTTGTCTCCCTGTGCTAGAGCTGCATCCCATCCTCGTCAGATTATTCTAGGATGCATCCGGGAAAGATTATTTATTTTAAATCTATGTCTTACCTGGATGTAACAGATCTCTGGGTCGTTGTCAACCGACCTGATCTCTGAGATGACTGACAGCGACTTGAGATCACTGGCGAGACATAGGCTGCGACAGGTCCCTGGAACCTGCAGAGAAGTAGTGTGGACACCATAAAACCTCTAATAGTAGCCTTGCGCGTTTATTTGCTTCTACAACCAAAATGACATAGCTTTTATGAGACGGACAGGTCATTATTAGAGACAGGTTTTTATTTTATCTGTGCATTAAACTGATATGCTAAAGCTAAATCATGTATTCCATGCAAAATCATATATTTAAATACTGAATTAATATTTGCACAGTCACATTATTTCAACACGAAAACATACACTAATGTAAGATTCTGTAAAATTATGATGTTTGCTCAGATGCTGTTTTATCAACAGCAACAGAAGATAATACATTTTTGGACCAGGCATTTATTAGAGACAGACAATATTTGTTAAAACATGAAAATATTCAACAAGAGGCTATTATTTACGGCCATGTGTTTATTAGAAATTTTACAGTGGCTGTAATGAATGAGTGAAAATAGTATTACCCCTTTTAAACTGGCAATCTTGTACATTCCATAGGCATACAGCTCCACAAAATCAGCACCTCCACCGAGAACTAGGACGTTCAGTCTGAGTGAAAATGAAGAGGTGTTGAAATTATTCAGTTCAATTTAAAAAGAAAAATGTCTATAGGTGTGGCCTTTGTATTATGCATACATTACCTGACTTCACCCAGGAGGTTCATAATCTCATCAGACTTCTCCTCGCTGTAACACAGATGGACATAAGTACAACTGCATGAATTCTATCAGAAACAATCAAAGCATAAAGCCGACTTAAAATGTGCAGATGAGTCACTGCTAAAATACTGTCCTACCTGAATATCTTTGATGTTGTGCTGTAACTGGAAAATACAAAAGCAAAACAACATACATTACACTTCAAATGAAAGTTTTTCAGTTAACAAGGAACCGTTTATTCTTGAAGAGAAAGGAGACTATCACTACAAGATGACCTCATGTACAACAGATGTTATCATTACCTTTTAGGAAGAGTTGGCAATTTGGGAAGAAAAAGTTTGGATTCATCTTCAGAGTTGTAGAATGAATTGAGGACACTGAAAAATAGATAAGTTCTTAGCATACAGCCCAGACATTCAATGCACATTGTTCTTTAAAACAAACAGCCCACATATCAGTGGTTTGACCTCCTCCCTGTTTACATAGCCTACCTGCTTTCTTCCAGCACCTCCATCCAGTGCATGCAGGATACAGGGTTCTCCACTGGAAACATATGGAGTATCTCTGCCTTCTCGACATCACACAGAACCACTTGCTTGGTGTCTCCAAGGCTGAAAGCCAGGACTATGGAGGACACAAGAAGACAACAAAGATGTACAATACTTTTTCATTATCATAATATATCAATAACCATAAGAATTGGCTGGAAGAGATGCACTGCTCCTCCTCTCACAGCTCATTATATTATCATCTATCCTTAATCAAGAATTGATGGTGCATATCTTGCAATTTCTTACTTTTGCCATCAGGTCTCCATGCAAGAGCAGTGATCTCCTTTCCTGTGATTTCACTGGGTGGCAAGGTCCAAACACGCTGGAAATTGGCCAAGCGATGTAGTAGCAGCTATAAAATAACATAAATCATATTGTTACAATCTTAACAGTGTAGAAGGATAATAGATACCATGTTACAGATTTATGATAAAGATTTGAGGCATACTTCTCCTGTAGTGTTGGCGAGGGCAATAAGATCCCTTTTGGGAGACCAGGCCATACATAGTACAGGGTTGGGAAGCTGTTTCTCTCCCACTTGCCTAAACGCAGGCATATTTGGAGCTGAAAATGTCAGAAAGAAAACAGGCACTAGTTATTGATGTGACGTTAGCTATTTGGGTAGCTGCAAGTTATTGTCTGCCAGTTCGCTAGTAACGTAAGTAACGTCAGTACTTGCCCCTGAACATAAATGTTGCAATATGTATCAAGGAGCTACAACTAATAGGCTAGTGGATAGCTAAGCTAACTCACGTTCAGTTGGCAAATAAGACCCTTCGGTGTCGACACTTGAGTTGACTGACTAACGTTGCTACGTGGCTAGCTAGCTTGTTACAAACAGCAACAACTTCATAGGTTCTTGCTATCTTACCGTTATGGAAAGTCGGGGACGTGAAGTGATAATTGCAAAATACAATACTGAAAATGTGAACGTATCAAACCATTCGCTGTCAAGCTAAATATGAACTGTTTTGTTCATTTTTCCTAATAAAGTCCTGCCAATGTTTTCACAATTCCGCGGACAGCGCCATGTTTCCACCCTCGACCAATCGTTGTGCAGCAACGGAAACAACGAATAGACAATTTCGCATCAGGGAAAACGCAAATATGCCACAGTGGGCTTAGAGTGGTGGCCCTGATTCTTGATCAAACTGATTAAAAGTCGTAGACTACAATTAAAATCCCACACTGTTGAAATAATGCAGAATCTTGCAGGTGTAATTCCAAATATTTGGTGAGTTTAAATTAAGTTTAGGAGCTTGACAATTGATACTAGCAAAGCCATACAGAGAAATAGAGGCTTAAATAAATTCTCATTGGACTGTTCAGCTAGCTATTTCACATACATAAATTTGGTATGGGAATCAAATGCATAGCAATTCAAAACTATGGTATGATGCTTAGGCGTTGTAATTCCAATGCCTCTTTGGTTTGCACACTTCAAAGTGAGCACATGCAGCTGGAACATCTCCAGTGCTATTCTTGCATTGACCATAGAAATAGAAATGGCTATCATTTAGTTATTTTTAAATGATTACTCTCTCCAAGATATAATTGAGCTATTTCAACATACAGTGCAAGTGAGATCGTTTGAGTGCAAACTCTAAGGCTTCATAAAGATGAATGGGTTGCTTCCTGGGGCAACTGCAGGAGGTTGTGTAGGTCAGGTAGACTGTCCAGTGGTGGGGGTTGAGGGTTGATAGAGCCGTTACACAGGGGACATTCCTTCCTTCGTTATCATTACCACTTAACTATAATCAGTAGATTGTTGAAGAACTGGAATAGCTCTGTGAGCACTGTGCATGATAGCAGCCTAGAAATAGAGCAAGAGCTACATGGCCCGAGAGTGTCTGTGTCCTTGTAACACCCATTCATATGGCGGTAGGCCTTGGGCATCTTTTATTACAACAAGCAGGCAAACAGTATTAATGATGAATATTGGAGTGCTGGAAAGTGGACAGGAAAGAGAACACCAGTGTCATCTTTAAAAGGGCCCAGTCCAGGCTGTTTTTCCTCTGGAAACTCTGGTCTTTTGATGTCAGCACGTCACTCCGGCATGTGCTCTATCAAAGCATTTTAGCAACTGTCCTGTTTTATGCTGTTGTCTGTTGGGGGTGCAGCTTAAGCTCAGAGGACAGGAACAAGATAAATAAACTGATCAGGAGGGCAGGATCCATTATTTGATCATGGAGCAAAGAATGGGTAGGAAGCTCAAGTGTTATGCAAAATGAGGATCATCCAATGTACAATGTTTTTGGTGAGCTGAAGAGCTCTTTTAGCTACAGGCTTGTTATGTCCAGGTTCTCTTCACAAGGATTCAGGAAGGCCTCTACCTGCTGTGGTGAAGTTTTTTAATGAACATTGTCATTGACTGTCACTGTTGATGATGACGATGATGATCTGATGTTGATGACGAGGCATGGTGGTTGTACTGAGGATTGTGGTAATGTTGGTGTTCATGAATACGATGTGGATGTCATCTATAAACACCAACATATACAGTCATGTACAGTCACATTGATGTTTACATTATTTATTATGGTGCTGTGCTCTCCCCTTATCTTTGTACTGCCTTGAGACATGTCTGCCTTTTTCCTATTGTCCTGCCTGTTGTCTGTCCTATATGTATGGTGGCATTCAGTTTCCCCTTGGGGGATTAATAAAGTATTTCGTATCGTATCGTATCGCTCCAAGGCATCAGTGAGACAGGCTGGAGAGAGAAGCTATAAAGCTAATAGTCTATAATTTATTAATGCTTTTACGCTGATGAGGATCGATAGGGTCTTTGCATTGAACTTGTCTGAACTTAGCCCTGACCCTTGACCACAGCAAACCCCCCCCCCCATGCCCAGTTTAGGATAACATTCACACAGATAACAGCTTAGTGGCTCAGCGGTAGGTCTGACGTCTCTAGTCAACTCAGCTGGCCACCGTGGAGACCTGAGTGACAGTGCTGTGAGGAGGAAGGTGTCAAGCTGTGTCACATGTGCAACATTAACCTAACCACATCTCTCAGCCCAGCTGACCCAGCTAGCGGAGTCCTCCAATGTCTCTCCAGTCCCAGGGTTCTAATACTGGCAGATGCACAATGAGAGGGTACATGAGAGAGCTTTTGAATATTTCATGACAATCAGTGGTGTTGGTTTGATCATGCTGCACACATATTGCGGGGGAGGGGGGGATGATGTCAAATGTTGCTGCCTATAGTAGATTTGAGTCATTAAGGCATGTCTGTATGTGCAGTTGTGTGTTTACAGTATCACACTGGAAAGCGCAGTATGCTTGAGATTTTGCAACACTTGCCTTTCTATCTCCTGTTGCCCACAACCCCCCTTCCCTTTCTCCATCTTTCCTCCAGTATTCTGGCTGTGAAACCTGAGCCAGGGGCCAAATATAGCCCCACACAGTGAGCAGTCAGAGGCTGGGACAGATGGAACAGCAGGCCACTCCGCAGGCACCGCGCTATTGGACCCTGAGCTCTGAGTGCTCCTACTTGCTGCCCGACCAAAAACGCTGCTCTTCTGGAAAGAGACACTTGTTTTTTATTCGCTCAAAGGTGATAATATCATTATAAGAGAAACCTGAAACCACTGGACTGGGACAAAATATTTGGACAATTAGCCCACGTGAAGGTAGGGTTTGACTCTGTCTTTGTTGATATTATCATTGGCATTTTCTGGATTTGTTTCTGGTATTTAACTCAAGGATCTGCAATTAGAGAGACCTAAAACGATAAGTAATGAAGCTGTTAAAAAATCAATTTGGAAAATATTTTTGTCAAATATGAACATGCTGTGTTTATGACATAGTTTTTAGAGCTTGTCAGTCATCTTATTGTGAGGAGAAAAGTATTACCAATTATATGTATGAAGGTATAGTAAATATTAATGTGTGTGTGTGTAATTGAACAAGAATAGAGGATATAGATTACCCTGTCATCTGTCAGTGACATCACTGACAGTGACAATTGACGCTATTAACTTGTCAGTCAGTCTTAATATTTAAAAATATTCCACATCCATATTTAATCATTGCTGTGTCACTCGCATTCTTCTCCTTAGATAATTGCAGGTTTGCAGAGGAATGTGTGTGTCGATCCCCTCTATGCCTGTATGCTATGTATGTCAGTTGTTTTATGTGCATGGCCTGTTATACCTATATCTGAGCTTAAAGGTTCTCTTCTGTGCGGAGGGTGGGGTTTCAGCACTGCTGCTGTGAAACATTGCCCAGGGGATTAAAAATAACAACAGCTGGTCATCACGACGCCATGGCGGGCAGAATGTCACACTCACTCATACTATATCTATGTCTACACAAACATACTCACTTTTAGACACAAGTCTTTTAGGTGTGACAAAAAATGCCCCCTTTTTTAAACTACACTTACATGTATCCGACCTTTGAATCAAAAAATGAGACTCATATAGGACTTCCTAGGGCTGCCCCCTCTTAGTCAATCGGTTTGGCCTTAGTCGACCAAGGCTGTTCACTGATTAGTCAAAAAAAAATCCCATGCTGTTATTTCCTGAAAAACTCTCCCTGGTAAGCACTAAATTTAAAGAGTTCCCTCTGCAATGATTGCATATGGGAAACACAGTTTTTACAGATTTGTCGATTAAGTCAACCCTAACATCTACGTTCACATATCCATCAGTAGGAATTAACGTAAGCACATGGCCAATGCTCATGATCAATTATGGCGTAGCATGCCCTCCCCGTGAAATTACGATTCCCAGACACCTGTTCACAGTATATGACAAAGGTTGAGATGTAATGTTCACTGTCATAAAACAATCTCATACATTTGTGGTGCGATCATATAAACATTCAGCGTGTGAAAGTGAATTTGGGAAGTTACTTGAGAAGTGACGGAGCAGAGTAAACACCGTGCCCCTCCAAAAACATGGTGCTGGCGTGTTTGACATCGTGGCACAACATTATCTGACCGATGCAACTAGAGATCCTTTTACTGTAGCCCATAACATTATTGCCGTAAAACCTTTATTGTTGTTTACCTGTAGATTGTAACCTTTATTTAACCAGGAGAAGTCCCATGGAGATTCAAAATCTCTTTTCCAAGGGTGACCTGGCCAAGACAGGCAGCAGTATGAACAAAAACACATTACAGAGAGAAAACATAAAAAGAGACAACAAAGAAAATAAGAAAATAAAAAACTAGCAAAGGGAAAATTACATTTCAAAAGAGAATTTTCCAGGAGTCAGTTGCACAACCAGGCACATCAAAAACACAGACATCTCAATGAATCTACCTCTAATTCTTTAATTTTAGATTTAAAAGCATTTAACGAAATTAATTTGTTGAATTTTAAGTCATTTTGCAATTTATTCCATGCCGAGGGTACAGAACACATAAAAGCCCTTTTTCCAATTTCCGTCGAGGCATTTGGAACAGAAAGCATAAAAAAGTCCTACGAACGCAAAGAGCATTGACCAGCACTTTTCTGCATAATAAAGGCACATAGGTAGGATGGGAGCAGACCAAGAATTGCCTTATATATAAAGATGTACCAATGTATGAGCCTATGGGTGGTCAGAGCAGGCCATCCTACCTGAGAGTATAACCCACAGTGATGAGTCAGAGGTTTACAAGTAGTTATGGACCTCAGGGAAGCATGATAAGCTGTGTCAACCATATGAAGACACTGAGCAGAGGTATGTGTGTTTAAGACATCACCGTAGTCCAACCCGGGTAAAAAAGTAGTGGCAACAAGTCGCTTTTTTACATTAAAAGAAAAACACAACTTATTTCTAAAATAAAAACTAAATTTTAGCCTCAGCTTTTTCACCAGGTACTGCACATGTGGCTTAAAAGTGAGAGTCCTCAATCAGAATACCCAGGTATTTATAAGAGCTAACAACCTGTATTTTCCTTCCCTCAAGTGTGACCACCGAAGGGATATTTTGTGGCCTATTCCTAGAGTTGGTAAACAACATACGTTCTGTCTTTTCTGCATTAAGAACAAGTTTCCGTTGAAGTAGGGTATTTTGGACAACAATAAAAGCACTCTGCAAGTATTCAATGGCCTGTACAAGAGTAAAATGTGTCTAGGAAAGGGACAGACAGGTAGAAAAAAAAAAAAAAACAGGGAAATAGACTGAGAGAAAGAGATACAGTAGATAGAGCTAGTGACAAATGCCAGTCATGTCCACTCTGACCTCCCGAAGGGCTTTGTTAATACCCATCAGCTGTGTCCAGAGAATACCAGCCTGAGTCATCCTGCTACAACTGTGTGTCTGGGAGGATGAATGATATCGTATTATTGTGTCGTCTGTTTTTAAACATGCCTGACTGCATTTTTACTGTACCAATGTCTATTTGTCATTGCCTTTTACTGACGGTTACCTCATGTATGAACATCAAGGATGTGTATGTGTATGGTAATTTGCTAAATGAGAGTTTATATTTCAGAATGCAGGACGGGAGTTGGAACCAGCCACTCCCCCTCTCTCTGCTGCTGAAGGACCCGGCAGGGGGCGGGCCTCTGGAGGGGGACGGCGGTGTATTTTCTGAGGCGTCCTCTGATGGGGATGTCTACCTGGACTCCATGACAGAGCTGGATTCTGGCGATGGGGACTTTCCAGACCTTACGGCCTTCCTCAGTGCAGAGGAAATTAACCGTAGTCTGGACCTGGCCCGGGAGGCCTTCAGTGATGCAGATGAACCTGGAGATCCAGACCCCCCTATTCCTCCTATAGCCCAGGAGCAGGTCCTCCAAACTGTCCCCTCCCTCCCCACCTTCTCTATACCCCACCATACCACAGATCACCTGACCAAAAGCCCTAGCCTTCACCACCAGACCAGAGCCCCCTGCCCAGATGACAGTGGCTCAGTCAAAATCACCACCAGCCAGAGTGTTCTCCACAGCATGCCCATAGAAGTCTCTAGTGAATCCCCGGTCCCCGAGAAGTATGTCTGCCACAAGTCCATCACTCCAGTCTATAAGCAGGATAAGCCCAGGCTGGTTCACGAAGGTCTAGAGCTGAATGACCGGACGGCATCGGCTACAGAGTTCTGTAGCCGTGCTGCCACTTTCATCGAAGAGCTGTCCTCCATCTTCAAAGGTTCAGCCCGCTTGGAGCAGCAGGTAGAGGAGGATTCCTCCTCTCCTGACAGTGGCTACCTGTCTCCTAGGAGCCAGCGGCTGGCCCCCCAGGGCTCCGTCTCAGTCCCTCCACAGCCCCTCAGTCAGCAGGGAGGACCACAGCCGAGCCAGCCAGCCATGGATCCTCAACTCCCAGGCCCGCAGGTGGGAGGACCAGGGCCGATGGGGTACCAACAGTCTGGAGCTCAGACCACAGCAGGACCCCTGTCCCCACCTCGCTTCTCCCAGAAGCTGAAGAGTCAGGAGGTGGCGGAAGGAACACCCATCCGCCTGGAATGCAGAGTAGAAGGAAACCCTCTGCCACTGGTCAGGTAGGATGTGAGCAGAGTTATAACCTATGGGTGTGACCCAGTATTGGGTTGGTTACTATGATAATGACCAACTTTATTTCTATAGCACCCTCAATACAAAAATATTTGAGCCCAAAGTGCCTCACAATTAAAACAATTTAAAAGATAAAAAAAGGCAGTTGAGATCAAAATATCTCATTCTAATTCCAGTATGCCTTTGGGGGAAAAAATAGCAAGTTGGCTCTCTTTCAAGGTCAAGGAAATGTAGCTGACTCAATCCACTGCAGGCTCATGCAACATGTTATTTGATGGTGTACATGTGGTGTAAAATATATTCTTGGTCATCCTTGGCATATCCTTGGCTTCAGGGCTGGGTATTGGCACTGATTAACATTACCCAATTTGATTGCGATTCACAAGGTCAAGATTCAATTTGATACCGATTTGATTTGATTCACTTTGATATTGATTCATTTAAGCTTGATTGCACTGCTTTAAGGGGGCCAGCACTTACCATTCTTGTCAAAAGATGTAATTTGGTCAACCGAGTTTCCGAATTCCAAATCAGAAACTCAGCGCAAGGCAAACTAGAGACATTTGCAGGACGAGAGGCGAGCTAGAAATAACATTTAGCATTGATTAAAAGGTTGATCTCAGGATTTTAAGAATCAATATTGCATCGTTCAAATGAAACGATTCAATAGCTTTTCTTTTTTCCCCCGATAATCTTTACCTGGCCCTACTTTGTTTGTCAGTGTTTCAGAGATTACTCATGCATAATAAGATACTATAAGATTGTCAGTAACACTACTTTAGGGGGCACAAATATTGGTTAAGTAAAGAGGTACTATATGTTAACAAAGCATAGGAACAAATGTTATTTAACTGATAGTTAACTTTAAGAATTAGTAGAGTAAGCCGGTAGATAATGAATAGTTCTTTATGGAATGTGTCATTGGGAAGCGAAGTTTGTAGAGGCCGATCTGGAAGGATTTCCCTGTACTGAGACATTGGGTCTGAGTGAGACTTGAGTAACTGATGGTTAATTAATGGTTTGTTAACATATAGTTCCTCATTAGTCAATAGATACTCAATCATTACACCTGCAGGGGGTATGGCCATCGCTCCTGTCTGTGTGTCTGTCCGCGCCAGCCATAGTTCCTACAGTTCTGATCCAATTTGGATAAAACTTGGGTTCACACATACGTTGACAGCAGGCCAATGACCTGAATTCTCAAATTATTATTTAAATCGCTCAATGACAAGTATTTTATTTGAATTAATTTCCACCATTGTCCATTGAAATCAATATTGAGGTGGGGAACAGCAGCACTTGCAGTCTTTGCCTGCTCGTGCATGAGTGTAGGCATCTCTCTGAGTGCCCTTCTTGTTATTATTGTGCCCCCTAAAGTGTTACCAGATGGTCTGTTGGCATAGTTGCCTTTCCTATACATTTTTCTTGATGACTTGACTTTACTGAGGGTCTCTCCTGTGTGTGAAGAGCTTGATTGTAATTCCTGTGATGTTCTGATTCCACCATGTTGAGCGCACCAGAGGTGGCCAAAAGAAATTAGGCCATTGTTCAGATAAGCAATTGCACTAGTATAGACATGCCTGTTGTACATCAGTCTTAGCACTCACACGCTGTGAATTGCCTGTAGTACATTATCAGATGCAGCGGGTGTGTGACGTCAGGATCAGGGCACTGGCACCGTTCCTTTTGACGATGGAAAATACCGTCACATACACTCTATGTTTAGGTCTTCTCATTGGTCCAACACCTTTTTTTTATCACTGAGGGAAGTCAGTCCCTCGTGAGAAGATTATTAAAAGATACATTCATACCCACAACCTATACAGCAGTGGCTTTCAAACTATGGGCCGGGACCCAGCGTTTGGCCAGGTGTGTCACGGAATGAAGAAAAGAAAAGAAAAAAGTGTTGAGTGTTGAATGGTATCTAAGTCACAGATGATCTGTGAACAAACTATATAGATGGCTGATGATAAATTATTTAACAGATATTTTAGTAGAGCTAATATGAAAAGCTATTAACCTGACTTTGCCATGTTTCAGTTTATTTACTTTACTTCACCAAAGGTTTGGTCAGTGTAAGATCCTGAACAGAAATACACGCCTCGTGGTGGGCTCCACCATGGAAAGGTTTGGGAACCTCTGCTAAACAGCACAGGAGACAAATACCTACACTAACCTTTCAAGATGTTGACTAAAAATAACCAGAGAATGCCCTGACATACCTGTACATGGGTGCATATTCACTCAAAGGTGTCATTGATATTAAGCTGACCATACATTCAGAGAAAGGCTTGTTGGCTTTTAGAGACAGGGTGAGTGCAATGGGAGGTGATAGTTGTTAGGTGTTGACAAGCCCCCTTTTGGAACACCTGGTATTGCGTTAGGGGACTTCCACTTGATGTAAGCAAAATGGCCAATCCGTGCTTTCGCCACTTGGAGTCAAGGCACTGTCAGGTCAGAGAGTTTCTGCCTGGATAGACTGCTCCGTTTGAAAAGACAACACCACCCCCCCTGTTATTTGGACCAGGCCGCCACTAAACTAAAAATACCCACCTCCTCCTCTCTTGTGTCAACCTCAAAGGCAACCTCGGTCAACATCATCCCTGTTTACCGCATAGGTCTGCCTTAACTAATAAAAGTTGCCTAAAATCTATTCTCTTTGAATATGATCCCTTTCCATACTTTTTGGGGAGGGTCTTTCTGCAACACCTGGTTCAGTATATTTGGATATCCTCCTTGGAGTTGTTATTTCACCCTGGACTGGGGGCTATAGGGGTGATAGGAAGCCTGTGTCAGTGTGGATCCACTCAAGTGTGAGGGTGTTTTGGGGAGGTGTTGTCCCTCTGTATCCTGTGTAATGGAAAGGACATAATATTCCCTTACAAAAAGGTATTATGGTAGTTTGATGGTCATTTCAGTTTTACCATGGTGCTGGCCATTGTATAAATAATAACTCACCATGGTACTGCCATGGTAAAAGTCATATATCACCATGGTACCACGTTTGTCCTTCAATAATACCATGGTATAATCAAACTTAAACCATGATACCGATGATTATATCATGGTATATCCATCATGGCAGTGACCGAAAAATGATGGAAATACCATGATACTTTTTTGGAAATGCCATGACACTTTTTTGAAAATACCATGATACCTTTTTGTAAGGGCTAGATGACAGGGACATGGATCTCTGTGGTGCGCTATAAGGGGCCTCCTTCCCTGCTGTATAAATAGTCTTCAGGCCAACAGGAGCCAGGCCCAGGAATGCAGGCAATGCCATGACAAGGCGTTTTCAGTCACCGGGCCCTCCATCTCCCCACACCTTCTTGGGGAATATGAAGGTAGTGTGTGTAGTGTGTTTCACCCCAGGGAAACGGGAGACGGCAGACACTGTGGCATTGCTGCCATTATAGGACAGACAGGGAGTGGAAAAAAGAAAGAGAAGAGAAGCCGAGTCAATGTTATTAATCAAACCTTTGTAACTTTCCGGTTGATCGTTTAAATCCTTGTGCAACTGTTTTGCTATTGTGATTCAGATACAAAGGATATGCTGTGTGAACTTCTAATGTTCATAGTGTGTCATTAGCATGATGCTATATACTTAGCTGTCTTTTCAGAATGAGTTGGTAGGCCTCTGCACTGCTGTCAGGGCTTTGGGATATGGACAGTAGTTAATTTGGTGTGATGAGTTGTATGTTTTGGCCAGAGTGCCAGCTATTTCAAAGACAAACCAATCATCAGACAGTATTTCTTTTGTGCAGATGGAACATGCTGAGAGTTCCTGTATTTGCTGATTATGAACACTAGATGGCAGCAGGGTATTTACAAAACAAAGTTGTGTAACTGCTGGAATGTTCTCCTTCTAGGAAGTCCAAGTTACAGCCAGGTGGAGAGAACCTAAGACATGGAGCTGTTTATTATATCTTGGTGTCTCTGTTTCTCGTACATGTTGAGAGCTCTCATATCATTTAGGTTATAGTAGCCCAAGGCTCAGTGTTGTAGTTCTTAAGAACGCTCTTGACTGGTCTTCAGTCCAAAAACTCATGGTCTTTGTCTTGTCCCTGCCTCGTCTTGGTCTCAGACCGGGGTCTCGAATTTCTCAAATTTCTTCTCCCTCTTTTCTTTTATTCAGTGCTTTTTAAATGTTTGTAATAACATCAGTAGGTTTTACCTTTTCTGGTCTTGGTCTTGAACTCAACCATGGACACTTTTGCTCTTGGCTTTGTTCTTGACTCAGTTTCGACTTGGTCTTGTCTTGGTCTAGACTGGGGTGGTCTTGACTACAACACAAGTCTATTTCTCTCTATTCGCCAACCTTTTAGATGCAAGTGGGTGGAGTAGCAAGGTAAACACATCTTAGTAACCTGCACTTAGTTACTTAGCAACCAGTACCAGAGTGCCATTCTAATTTCTCTTAAAGACGGTGTTCCTTTGCTCAACCTCATTATTATTGTATCAATAGGAGAGAGGTGATATTATGTTTCTCTGATAGTAGAGCTGCATGCCATGAGGTTTTCTTATATCATTACACACAATTAGTTCCGGGTGTGGAGAGGAGGTATGCTGTTATGTAAACATTGGGTTTGGCATAGCAGCCAGGGTAAATTGCACTAGTGGGTAGATCCTTTGTCTTGTGGATAGTCAAGGGTACTTTGTGTATTCACAAACATTTGAAGAATGATGCCGCACTCAGTTTTAGCTGTCCCCCTCCCCGTTTGTCATTTTGAAGGATGTAACAATCCTGTGTGGCACTTGGCACAAAGTCAGGGGAAGGGGGAAAGCAGAGGGGTTGAAACTTGCAGAAGTTGGGGTAGCGGTTAAGTTACGTTCATGGTCAATCGGGACTGGGAAGTTTCCTATTTAATGACAGAACTTGGAGGTCCGGAATTCAAGCATTTTGATTGGAAAAACGTGGCTGGTGGCTACTAGCTAGAACAGAGCTGCTAGAGGTTCCTACAGCTGCAACTACTATTTGCAGTTATCTAGCCAATTCTAGCCCACTGTGGTATACTTTTCACCTTGCTACACTGGTGTAGATAGCTCGAACAATATAGCATACTGTAAAGAAAGTGTTTTGAAATTGAGACGACAAATGTAATAATTTTTGTTAATGTTACATCACTTAATATCTTAAGTGAGTGATATGGGAGCTCTACAAAAATCCTGTCTTTTCCACTAGGAAATCTGAGTTTGGTGGCTGTTCAAGAGGTATTTGTTTCTGACTTAGAGATCAAAAAACCTCCCAGTTCCAACGTACCATGAATGCACTACAACCCCCTCATCTATTATGTCATCTTTTACTGAAAGCACACAATTAAATTAAAATTCCAAAGAGAGATTTGAACCACCAGAGGGAATAACAAGGTTCAATGCAAAATGAGTCAGGCTATACCTGCTGTCTGTACAGTAATATCAACGTGTCAATCAGGGTCGATGTCTTTCAGCGTGTCCACATAAAATCATTTTCCGCTGTTTTATCTGAGTAATGCGCTTTAGTGTGCAGTTACTCTTTGACTCCAGATATGATCAGCATGTTGGAATGTAAGGATCCACGTAACTCTTCAAGTTTATTATTATATTGGTGGTCTGGGGAGTCCAGGGGTATCGAACCTGGGGCTCAGTATACTGTAATGTGAGCTCAAAATGGTCTTAAAAGTGAAAAAGTTAAAAGTGATTTATTTTTCCCGTTGTTGTTGTTGTTGTTGTTGTTGTTGTTGTTGTTGTTGTTGTTGTTGTTGTTGTTGTTGTTGTTGTTGTTGTTGTTGGTG
>OMKL01017774.1:7799-30381 GCA_900302295.1 Parasudis fraserbrunneri
ACATTCTATTGTCCTAAAAGCCCCTATTTGGGCTGCAAGAGGTCAGTCTCGGCCGGGGTAGCTCCCTGGCTGGGACCCCTTCAGCTTACAGCTCATAGATCTGTATTTTGTGATTGACTCTTATTGTTTGATCAATAAATTTGTATTAACCCTGGAGATCTGCTCACGTACATAATTGATTGTATTGGTTCCACTACAGGGAGAACATGCAAACTCGACACAGAAAGTTAAGGTTGCCCCTCTCTACACTATTCCTGGATGTGTCTGCACCAAAGCATAGTTAGAGATATCAGGTTTCATGTTCCTATCTTCAGAAGAAGCCATTCTCTGCTATTCATTCTTTTACAGTATGAAAAACAACTTCCACAGACTTGAAAATTGCCTGAGGAAGATAACCATCACAGTAAACACAAAGAACAAAATGGTTTTGTCAAAGTTTCTCTCTTTTATTGTTATAATTTATTGATATTATGTTGAGTGTTCCCAAGTTGGCCCTTCCTGTATATGCTAGCATTCAGAGACCTCTCATTAGACAAGACCGTGTTTTGCTTTGAAAGCCCACCCTAAACAAAGCTTTTCACCTATCGCTGACATCCTTTCTGGCTATTTTACGCTCTGCTAAACGTCAGTCACCTGACACCCACAGGAAGAGATGTAAGTCTCCACCAGGCAATAAACCATCAAAAACATGTTGCCTCACAAATGTCATTGCATAGAGTGTAGTTATGAAGTATTCTGTTCCTCACAGCATGACTCCATTTGAGTCAAATGACCTTCTTCTACAATGTGTCCAGGGGAAATTGACTGTTCTCATGTACCACCAGAGCTTTCCGATTTATTCTATAATGAGGTTACTGATCCCCATTACTCTTTCCACTAAGCGGCAGTAATGTGTGTAATGTGTTCAGTGTTCCACTCACCATTGAATCTCAAATGAGGAAGAAGCAGTGTTGTCTTCCGGGTAGAAAACAGGCAAGTTTTCTGAATTTGCCCTAATGATGCGGTACTTGTGGGAGCGTATTGGCTGTACTGTGTAGATAGGAACTGCCCCCTCTAGCTTTAATCTATTTGCTTCATTGTCACATCCATGGCTGCTTTCAGTTCCAGGTAAAATGCTTTCTTCTCATCGTGGTCTTCAAGGGGGGGAATCCCCAAAATGCCCAGATGAAAAATGGCTGCACAACAAAGTGGGATTCGGTTCCAACTTTTGTGAGGGAAAGGAGCATTTTCATTCACTTGATCCCTCATTTTTCCTCCCTTCCACGCTTGCATCTCATAGCCTTGTTGCAAGCGCGCTCCTCTCCCTCACCAAGGTTCAGGTCATTGCCCTGGGACAAGGTAGAGCCAATGAGATGATCCTGCACTGTCACCTCTTTTTGGCCCCTCAGTAACTTGAAGCCAAGGTGCCATCTCCTACAGCTCGCTATTTGGGGAAGACTGGCGCTAGATGACAGAAAAGCTGGCCAAAGCGGAGGAAGACAAGAAAACGGCTGCCGCCACATCTCCAGATTAAGCCGGGTTGCAAGCAGCGGGGCAAGAGCAACACAGCTTTTTTTCCCCTCCATGTCTGGTGTTCACTGCCCCGATGCCACCTCGGTTCACAGCCAGGCACATCCAAGCAAAAAAACAAGAGAAACGTCCGCCCTCGGGCGAGAATGTTTCAGGGGCTACCAGCTCGGCTTTGATTAGGAAGCTAGACAGTGGCACTCTGTCATGACCGCAGTCAGATGAGGCAGGACAGGCACCACTTGTTTCCTCCTCCATGTCTTGACGCTCAATGCCCGATGCCGCCTCGGTTCACAGCCAGGCACATCCGAGCAAAGTGCGAGCAAAGTGAAAGACCCATGCCTCCCACAAGCCCAGGCTCTCTCCCGTTCCCCTCGGGTCCCCCTTGGGCTATGCAGCGGTTTTCAGAAGCTACACTCAGTGGCAGTGAGGGCCAAGGAAAGGCTATCCCAAGAAATACACCCAGGGATCAACCTGGGGGATTAGTTCAGTGAACCTGAAACATGTATAATTACATAATGTGGAGGTTCCCGGTTCCAGACAATTCTTATATTTTACTTTCTACTTCTACGTTCTTTCTTTTTTTTACTTTTCAGGGCTGGGCATAGAATTCACCAGAATTCCATTTAGCTACCCCCTGGCCCCCAAAACATTCTCCAAGCTAGTGAAGACAGCATTGGAGCCTTTTCATCGTCTCGGTATCAGAAATGACTATTACCTGGACGACTGGATAATCCTCAGGTCATCAGAGGAGAAGGTTTTGGCACACCAGGCTATTCTGGTGATCCATGTCTCCCAAACTGAGGGGAAAGCATCCTACTGCCAGCACAGGAGAGATGTCTGGCAGAACCCATTATCACTGCACAATAGGGGGAAAAAATGTTCTGGGTTGTTTGTATTTCTCAAACCAATCACAATGGTCTAGGGCAGTGCTAAGCCCAAAATGCAACTTGCAAAACGTGCAGGGACTTGTTGTTTCTTTCATTTTCTCTTATCCTCCATGTTTGTCTGTGTAAATCACAATGCAGTTACCACTATCAGCCACAGGGTTATGCCAATCTTACATAGTGTATATTCAATTCTAAGGTGAGTTTGGATCAGGGTTGCAAAATTTAACAAATATAAGGTCTGTACTGACGAGGTTCACACACAATGCACTACCTTTTCTTTCCAAGTGTAAATGTATCATCTGCTAATATCAACTTTGCGAAAATGTAAGCTTTGGTTACTTTTAATTAGTGATAGACCGACTTATTGGTCTGGCCGATTAATCGGGCCAACATCTGCCATTTTTATCAGCCGATAACTGCACCCACGTGGCTGATTAACAAAAATGTTAGCACTACCCCTTGTGTCAATCCCGCAAGTGTCAATTCATTCCAATAAAAAAGAATTACATATTTTTTCATTTTCAATCAGTTTATTTTGTTTAATACATTTGTTGAATTAAAATAATAAGTAGAGTGCAGATCTACAAAACATAAGAGACTTTTTTGTGTCTCATTTGTTATTATTAAATTACATTTTATCAGATGCCCTGCTCTCTAAATATCAGCATCGGCCATTGAAAAACCTGATCAGTCGACCACTACTCTTAATATCACCTGGCTTCAAATTTAATGAAGTTGATATTGGCTGATGTATCCAACTCTTAGGGGTAAAAATGTATGGTGGTGCTAGCGGAAAGGTCATGGGGTGACCAAAAATAATGGGTTTCTACCTCTAGGGGTCATGAATATTCACAGGAAATGTTGTGACTGTACAGCTAATGGATAAAGAGATATGCCCCTTTGATTTGAAATGTATGGCCTGATGGTGGCACTAGAGGAAAGGTCATGGGGTCACCAAAATCAATAGGTGTCTTCAATGATGCTTATTCAGCACTCATATGCATTTATGAGGTTTTCCTTAAAGGTGCATGATTTACGATTTTGAACATTAATATAGCA
Source organism: Parasudis fraserbrunneri (assembly GCA_900302295.1). Taxonomy (NCBI): domain Eukaryota; kingdom Metazoa; phylum Chordata; class Actinopteri; order Aulopiformes; family Chlorophthalmidae; genus Parasudis; species Parasudis fraserbrunneri. The sequence goes on from OMKL01017774.1 coordinate 11,255, forward strand.
CCAAACAACTATTTGAAATGTAAAGCTATAATTAAGTAATGTGGTTCTCTGCTCCAGTTTTCAAAAAGAAAATGGTGGCTTTCACGATTGTCAACATTATCTTTTCTACCTAAAGTTGAACTTAAAATATGTTTCTGACAACATTTTAATCGAGAAATAGGATGATGTTTAATCTGTAATGCCTAATTTGACAGTTTAATCTGAATTTAGTTAGCTGATCCTATGAATCCTATTGGAAGCAACACATTGTTTTGGTGGACTAGTGCGATATCTAGTGGCAGAATTTCCAATAGTGCAACTTTAAAGCTACAGAGGGCAACCTCAGAGAAATTAGCAAGAGTGAGTTTACTTGCCCAGCAGAAATAGAGCAAGCTCTGCATCACTTTTCAAGCCCATGCATGCCCAACAATGGTTTTCCACAGACTCCCAGAGGCACCAGCAGCTTTAAGCTGAATAAAAAATAATAATAATATTTCCCTGCCTCTGATCAGCACTGTGTGTACTTTTTGATGAGAAACACCATGGTGGTGTTAGATTTCCAATGCGACCATTTCAAATATTGTCCGGAACCAGGCGGGTCTTAAAACTGTCACGTGACTCCTCAGGTCTATTGTGTTCTTCGTCAAAAAGTACCTTTGACAAAACCGCCTGTTGATCAGAGGCTGAGAAATATTTAATTTTTTAATATTATTTAATTTGTATTATTTAAAAAAGAAAATCCAGCTTGAAGCTGCCTGTGCCTCTGGGAGTCTGTAGAAAACCTTTGTTGCACATGTATAGCACATGGTGCCTGTCTTGAAAAGTGATGCAGCGCTTGCTCTATTTCAGCTGGACTCACTCTTGTTCCTTTCTCCGAAATTGCTTACCCCACCTTTAAGGGATAAATGTTTGCAACTTTGCAATTACAACATTAACTAACATCTTTATAAACTATTTATTAATATATACAATATATACCTTAATTAACATGCACACCATGAGTAAATGATTACTAGAGGCATTAGTTAACTGTTATTTAATACTCATTACTGCATCAACTAATGTTAATTAATGTACCCTTATTGTAAAATGTTACCAACGTTTCTCACTAGTAACCTAACTCCATTTTCATACGAGAAAGCCCATAATAATGAATGAGGGTGTAGTTCGATAGAAAATAGTTCCTACATGAAACTGCTCACAACAAGGTCTGTGTATCCTGAATAACCGGGTCATGATTTCTGGAAAGAGACATTGCTTTTGAGTTTTTCTAAATTATTTTTTGGTGCTTTGAGCACCACAAGCCGAGTGCCATTCAGCTCCATTGTATTGGCGGAATGGCACTCCTACTGGTATTGGAGGCAGATATCTCAGATATCGTAGATATCTCAGAAACTAAGCGAATCACACTGAAACGATCTGGATGGATAGATATTACTCTGGGTAAGGGGGGAAATATTATTTTTTTATTCGAATATTATTATTATTATTATTATTATTATTATTTATTTTTTGGGTGAACTGCCCCTTTAAAAGAATGACATGTTTTGGAAATGGAAACAGAAAAAGCCTATCTGATATCTCAAAAACACTACTGCAAGTGCTTTTTGGAGTTGACTGAAAGGGAAAAACAGACAGGCTTCATAACAGGCTGTTTATTTAAGCAATGATCAATGCTGGTTTTTATAAAACATATGAAATGTAGGCTATACCTGATCGATTATTGGTTATGTAATATGTTCTATGATGTGTTGATCGCTAAATGATTATGCTTGACCTTTTATGCTTGCCACATATAGTGGACCACAATGAAAACAATGTGGCTTTTTGGCAATATTTCAGTTTGCATTAATGTGATGTCATGTATCTATGTATTTATGTTTGCATTGTGATCATCCATCGGTTTTTTATTTATTTATTGTCAAATCAAGCTAACTAACAAAAAACGACAAATATCCCTTTAGTCACTGAGTTATAAATTAGTAACATGGCGGAAGAAAATCCAGTTCTATAAGAACATGGGGAAAACAAGATGGCCAGTCTCGGGACTGGCTGCATGAGAGCAATATATCATTTTTGGGTGTTGTTGTCAAGATAACCTGAAGATGCCGCCAATTCACACCGGAAGACGGTATGTTTAACCGGAAGTGTAAAAATGGATAGTTCAAATTTATCACGGTTTTGTTGACGCTGTGAAAAGTGTTGTGTTTTTATTTATTAATATCGCGAACCGCAGTTAGCAGATAAATAATATATATAGTGTTATTTCAATTAAGAACAATAACCCGTGATCGAGACACGTATAGACAAAACGTTAACGTCACAGCTCATCCAAAACCCATCGACCTAACTTGAATCGGTAGATTTTTCTTGAATGCAACTCTTGTAACGGAACGGAAGCGCAATGTAACATACGTGACTTGAAAACGGAAGTCAAGGATAGCTGAGGGACGGAGAAAAAAGGTTGAATCAGAAAGAATATTTAGTGAGTGCAAACCGCATATTGCTTTGTTTTCTAGAGAAACGGTCGTAACGTAGCTTTATAAAAACCGACGGCCGAAAACCGAGGGTCAAATAAAACCACTTTGCTATGAGAACAGCTAACGTTAGCTCGCAGCGTTACCAGTTTGTGTAACTCTCCAGGACGATGGGCGTGTTTTAATATGTCGACCTAGATGGCGCAGCTGTCGAGACAAAGATGTAGCTGCATGCAGAAATCTCGATTGACAATGCTGCACGTTCATATTGAGTTCGTCTGGATTACTGTTTTTAATAACGTTACTAACCTACAAGATTGGTAGCTAAAATAGCCAGCCAACTTTCAATCTGATAACGTCTGTAACGACATACAAGCGCTATCATTACAGCTGATGCTGCTGTTAATGTAGTTAGTGTTAGTTGATTGAATGCTGCTGGCCGTTCCTACTTTTAGGTACAATGTAACAACTTAAAGGTGTCTCAGAACAGCCATGAATCCGGCAAATAAGGAAATGGAATGTCACGGTGCGGTTTACAGGTAAGCTGAGAAACATTTCTATAAGATAGATAACGTTATGTTGATATACTAACTGTAGTTGGGTCTATGTTATGATGCATCTCCGTAGCCTGTTGCTGAAGCCATTTGATGTATAGCAAAGCCTGTTAACACTTTTCAGCTCCTTTCACACTTAAGACAGGTTTTTGTTTTGAGAACAAATATAGAAAGACCTGCTATGTGCACTGTATAAAAACTGATATTTTTTGCACTCTTGATGTACAGCATACATTTTCCTCTGCTTTTTGTTTTATAACCGTCAATTTGCAAGTTGTTTGAAAGAGCATTGTACAAGAGAGGAATAAGACATTTGTCCCATAAGCCCATATCAGAATCCATGTAATGTTGCCATTTTGAAAACTCTATTTACATGATGGAATTATCCAACTATATAGGTCAGTCAAAAGAACCAAAATATACACCTTAGTGATGTTTTTCAAGGTGTTTTTGGGGGAGGGAGGGATCTCTCTTCTAGATTGGGTGAAAATCCATCGTAGATGAATGTCTAAGGCTGCAGCTACATCGATCCGCCAATGAACGGATAGAAAATTGACAGAAGGTATTACGGTCCGTTGGTTTATTTTTAAATTGGAACCCAACGTAATTGTACCTTTGCAGAAACAAAATTTCACCCTCTCCGAATTTTTCTGTCCATCAAAATGGATACAAATCTGGCAGAATGTACACCTCCAATGAAAACTTGTTATTTAGGCTATGTTTCATTTCTGCCATACATGTAGATATACTCACTAGAATTTATCTCCGCTCCTCTGCCTGCATGTCGTTCAACTTTGGAACCGCTGTTTGACAGCTATGCGCACTCTCTCACTCACAGAAACACTGGAACGTCTCCGCTTATTAACCATAACAGCCACATTCAATTCTACTTCTACAGCTGTGTTTGGTCTCTTAAATCGGCACAAGTATTTGTATTTCACTTTTAAAGCAAGTTAAAAGAAAATGTCCTGATTTGGATTCTCTCTTTTCCTGGACACTGGCCATATAGAATAGTGTAGTGAAAAAGTAGCCTAGGCCCCCCAGGATCCCAGGATTCCATGATTGTGGGGTTTTTCCATGTAAAACTAGATGTCCCATGGAAAGCTTCATGCAGCACAGAAACATAAAAACTAGATGTCCCGTGGAAAGCTTCATGCAGCACAGAAACATAAAAACTAGATGTCCCGTGGAAAGCTTCATGCAGCACGGAAACATAAAAACTAGATGTCCCGTGGAAAGCTTCATGCAGCACGGAAACATAAAAACTAGATGTCCCGTGGAAAGCTTCATGCAGCACGGAAACATAAAAACTAGATGTCCCGTGGAAACCTTCATGCAGCACAGAAACATAAAAACTGCACCAAATCCTACAGAATATTGCCCAAATGCAGTGTCATTCCAGCATTCAACAGGTTTCACCAAATATCATTCACAGCCAGGCTGCTGGGACTAAACTCACACACACACGCACACGCACTCAAACACACATGCAGGTGTAATGCTGGATCTGCATATGAGAGACTATTCAAACCAGCAACAATATAAAGCAACCAACCAGCAAGCACATGATCCAAACATAAATGCTAACACAGCTAACTACAAAAAAAAGAGATGTTGCCTTCTTGCTTTTTCCCCTCAGTTTGGCTGCTGGTGGAAATGTCAATGCTGCATGGCTGGTGACTTTCAGACTTGCAGTAGCTACTATGTACTAGCCACATACATTTTGACTGGATCACTTAACACAGACACAAATCTCCTGTGGTTTTTGATTTACGTCAAAATATATTTGTCCATTTTCTTGGCAATTCTATTGATTTGGTTAAGGTTAGAGTACAGAACGAACATATCATACATCAACAAAAAATACTTTCCTGCAGGAGTTTTATGCTACTGTCTAGTCCACCAAGGCAGGGGCGAGTACAGTGTTGCCAGCTTCAGGAGTCTGAGGGCTGGTATTAACCGTCATGTAATGGCCTGCAATATCATCAGCACCACAAGATTTAAAGAAGACCAAATAATTCAAATAGATTAATGTTGCAAGCCAAGTGGTCCTGATGAGCTACAATGTTAAAACCTTTAACCTGTCCTGTAGCCTGCCAGCCTTGAAATCAGCCTTGAAATCAGCCTTGAAATAAACTGCAGTGGTTAAATCTACATTAAAACAAAAATCAATGAATATCTTTGCTACAACAAAGATAAATAAGATGGGTAAATTAGATGGCTTGATAGCTACCTAAGCTTTGTGTTAAACATACTGTTGGATCATATTCACTGTTTGCAAACCTTATGTAACACTAGCAACCATAATGCCTGCAAGCATATGGTTAGCTTTCTAGCTGATGACAAACAACAAACTAGTTCCAGGTATTATTCAGATTCCCAAGTGTTAATGTTGAATGCAAAACGCATGGAAACATGAATAAATACTCCTTGTTTTAATTTTATTTTTTATCTTTGGCCGTTTGGCCATGGTATGAGCAGGATAATGCCCTTCGAGGTGTACATCAACATATTTTAATGGCCTCTGCGGAGGCAGAGAACCGTCCAAGTACCCTCATATCATAATAAACAAAAAACTAAAACTAATACTGAAACTAATAAAAACTAAACTAAAACTCAGCTGAAACTAGCAAACCCATTCTGGAAACTAACTCAAACTAAATTGATTGGAAAACAAAAATTAAAAACGAAATAAAAATAAAAACGAATGAAAAATACAAAACTGCAATAACCCTGCTGCAATATCTCACTTTTTTGTCTGTTTGACTGCAGCATGTATGCAAATCAAGTCCTATAATGCCTATGTATGCAAATGATGTACAATAATTCGATGTGCGAACAGCAGTGATTCGCATGTAACGCATCTACATTGCCGATGTGGCACTCAAAAAATTCATCCAGGGTTGGCAGGTCTCTCCATTATGTCTTGAAAAACCTCTCAAAACATGTTTTTGCTAGTTTTTGTTTTTACACATTGCATTGATAATAATAAATGGAGATGGGCTTACTGGGAAAGTACTGGGCCTAAAGAAGACAACAGTGATTTTTTTTTTGGTGAAAAAGATGTAATTGTTTTAGTAACAAACAAGATATGTACAAACTCATTGTCTAGGCTAACAAAAGTAACCACAAACTACAAAGAAATATTAGCACTGATTACATTGATTTAATCACGATCATCACCATTATCACCATTTCCATTCCACATAGGTTCAGTGTTTTAATGGCATTGTACCCTTTAAACTCAGTGGAGAAAAATGTTTGCCATCCTTTGAATGAGCTGAAAATAGCAAGATAGCATGCTTTATATTTTTTTGCATAGATAAGAACATTAATCTCTTAATTTTACTGGTATCGTATCCAAAATAAAACTATAAATGATGTGAAAACGCCTCTGTGGCAAACCTTAGACGGTTCTCTCTCTGATCTCTTTAGGAGAGAGTGGTGCATGTTCACAAATACCGACAGAACTGTCCCAGGGCACATATATGAATTCTTTGAATGTTTGGCATTCCCCTTTAAGCTCTTTCCACAGTAAGGATTTTATCATTTTCCACTAAATGTAAATTGCAAAATACAAAATTGAATGAGGTACTATGTGCCAAAAACGGTATGTAGTCATTCAAAGTATTTTATATCCTGAAAACATGACATGGTTTATTTATTGGTTTGAAACTGGAATTCAAGTTGTACCATTTGGCTTGCTGGTTAAGCCACCCAGGTTATCAATCTAAATTCAAGTCAACCAGGTATTAATTTGGATGCCTATTAGGGATGTGCAAAAAAAATCTATTCACATATGAATCTCGATTCTATCTTCTACAGATTCAAAGTCGATTCACAAATAAATAAAAAATAAAATAAATAAATAAATAAAAAATATATATATATCTTTTTATTTTATTTTTTTAGACCTATTAAATTGACTGTCTGCCACAGTCAAATGGGAAACGGCAATCTAGAGTCAAATCTATGCATGTATTGAATTGAGAATCGACTATGAATTGAAAATCAATTATGAATATGTGATATGAATTGAGGCTATACAAACTTTTATTCTTGAACTCAAGCTAATATATATATATATATATATATTTATATCATTTATTATAAAAAAATTTTTTTTAAATTAAATTAACTTTTCTACACCAAAAACACATCATCGTCATTGTTTTCCAGGGGTCATACCACCTAACATGGAAAGATGAACCTACTCGCTTGTCCTTTCAAGTCCTTTAAGTGAGGTCATAGCATCTTACATCATTTTCTTAAAAGGCACAGTACATATAATTGCTTTTGATGTTGGTTGCACCCCTTCTAATTCTATGGTTGTACCACCTGATATTTGGAGAAAAAAGGTGTTTTTAAGTAGTAGAATAGCAAACGAAATGCTATACAGTTTTCCCCTTTTTAAGCAATTGAGCATACAATTATGCCAAACTGTTTGATTAAGAATTGTATTGATAAAGTGAATCTTTTTACTGTAGTTTTGATTAGTGGTTGACCTATCTGGGTTTTTCAATGGCCGAAGCCGATATTTAAAGCAGGGCAGTTGATGGCTGATATGATGCCGATATTATGATTAAATACAATAATTTATTAATAACAAATGAGACACAAATTTGCTGAACTTAAATTTACTAATGTTATCTATATTGGCTAGCTAGCTTAGCCAATATAGATTTGCACTTGCTAATGTTACAATTGCCGACCAGGAATCGGGTTTTCTCACTAAAATACCAGGCTCAAATGAATGACACATAAATGTTTGTTAATCGGCCACATGGGCCCAGTCATCGGCAGATGCCGATTATCTCAAAATGCCAGATATCCTCCAGACTAATCAGCCGGGTGATTAATTGGTCTATCACTAGGTTTGATCTCTACATTTATGTTCAGATGGTTGCACCACTTGACATTTTTGGACTTTGGAACACCAAAGCTCCAAAATTGTAATGCTTTGCAATAAAATGAAAGTGGTTTCTTGTTGAGCAGATATTGTATCACATGTATTCCTTCTGGATTCGGACACTAAAAATGCTTGTTATGTCACTGACCTGTATGCTAGAGCTAATTAATGCCCATAATGTAACACCAAAACTCACAATAGGCTGTTTTCTTTATTCTCTATCAAAGGCATTGCCAGCACTCACAGAAATGTCCTTTAGGTACTTTTATTTCATGGGCACAGGCAGCAAACAATCAAACGTACGTGTTTCATTACACAGCCTTCATTAGCGTTACAATGGACAAAGTGGAAGTGACCTCTTATATAGTAATCTGCAGGTACAAGTCGGATGGATTGTCTATACAGACTGTTTATGGTGCCTCACTTGTAGATTACTATATAAGAGGTCACTTCCGCTTTGTCCATTGTAACGCTGAGGAAGGCTGTGTGCTGAAATGCGTATGTTTGATTGTTTGCTGTCCGCGCCTGTGAAATAAAATTACCTAAAGGACATTTCCGTGAGTGCTGGCAATTCCTTTGATTGTAAAAGAACCTATCTAGACCATGGACCCGGTAAGAAACTATTGGAAAAAGTTTTGAGTTGTGCCACCCTCCTTTTATCTGTGTTTTCTTTACTGTCTTTTTGACTGACTGCATTCTTCACTCTTCCTCAGTGGGACAGGCGTCTTCTACCAGGCAATGCCAGCTATTGGAGCTGATGGGAGAAACATCATGAAATTGATTCCTGTGCAAAAGGTCAATGGACAGTTTGTTCAATCTCAAATGAGCTATTACAGAAGGGATGATGGTGAGCCACAAAGGCCTATAACTCTAAATTATGCCTCAGCACCTGTTCAGATAAGAAGCATGGGAACTTTGGATCCCTCAGCTAATGGACAGTTTGTGAAGAAGACGTTGTCCTACACAAGTGGCTCGCCTAATCAAGTGGGTGAGACAGGAAGAGCTCTTGACACTGCCTCTAATTTATTGGCAAAATTGGCTCAAACTGCATCATCCACACCTAACAGTGAGAAGTTGGTAACACTTGCAAGTCAGCTGCCAGTGACTGTGAAATCCCCAGTGCTCCCAAATGGACAGTACCTGCAGATTCCCCCAAACGCCCGTGTTAGAACACTTGCAGCATCTGAACTCCCCCCAGCCATTAAGAAACAGATTTTTACCTCCTCAGCGAACTCCATTTCTAATTCAAGCTCACCAACAGTGCTCTATGTGTCACCTGTGAAAACCATGAATCACGGCATCACCCCGCCTTCACCTCCAAGTGCAACTCCACTTCGTTCACTCAAGTTACTTTCCAAACAATCTGACCAGACATCTTTTGGACCCTCATCAGTTGGTTCAACATGTAGTTCAAGGTCCATTGCCAAGGAATCTCAAAGGCCTAATGTTCCCTTAAAATGGGTCATTGAGGAGGAAGATGGCTCCTTGGCTCCATGTCTTGTTCCTGCGAACTCTCCCATCATGACTTCTGAGATACTTAAAGCAGTAGCAGAGAGGGAAAATGCCAATAAGCCATATGAAAACACAACAAAAAAGACACCAACACCTCAGTCAAGTCCTCCAAAAAGCGGACAAGGAAAGGACAATGCCTTGGTGATGTGCAATGGAAAGGTGTATTTTGTTGCCAAGAAATGCAATCTTCCATTTAGATTGGACAGTGAAAACACAGGGGCAGTGAATAGTGATGAATTCAGTCAGACAAAACCATTGCTCTCCCGACCATCAAATGTGTCAGTTGCATCTCAAGCTTCACACAGAAGGCAAGAGTCTTCCCAAATTGTCATTCCAGATGGATCCGATGATGTAATTGACCTTTGTGATGATGATTCTCAAGATGATCTGCTGCACCAAGCAGGTAGTCAGTTAGATGAAGACAATGTCATATTTGTGTCATATATCCCACCCAAATCTACATCTACAGCAAGTGAACATCAGAGAGAATTGGCTCAGGTAAATAAAAAAGCAGCTGTACATGGAGTTGAGAAGGGGGTTGACCAGGAAATCGCAAGGAGCCATGATAATGGGACTGGCCAGAAAGCGGTTAGTATTCGGGGAAAGGCATGGAGACCATCAGCTGAAAGCTCTCGAAACATTGGCACTACCCATCCCTGTAAAGTTAGTGAAGAGGTTTATTGCACACAGGAAAGGACCACTGGTCAGGAAAAGGAACCCAGTGAGAGCAAGCTGATCAGCACAGCTACTTGTCTGGAAATGAAGAGCATTGAGAGTAATAACAATCACCCGAAAATCAGCAATAAGCACTGTGTCCCCACCCAACAGATGGAGAGCATGCAAGCACCTTCCATCAATCAGGAGATAGAGAATAGTCTGCATGATGACAACATTCCAAACACCCATATACACAGTAGTGGTCCAGAAATGGGGAGCATGCAGAGTGACAGCAATGGTCAGAAGAAGAACAAGCAGCACAGTGCCACCACCCAACAGCTGGAGAGCATGGTCACACATCCCATTGATCAGGAAATGGAGAATAGTCTGCATGATGACAACACTTCAGGCAACACCCAAGCAAACATTAGTGGTCCAGAAATGGGGAGCATTCAGAGTGATAGCAATGGCCAGAAGATCAACAATAAGCACGGTGCCACCACCCAACAGATGGAAAGCATGGACGCACATCCCATTGATCGGGAAATGGAGGATAGTCTGCATGACAACACCAATAGCCAGAGTGCACCATGCATTCAATTGGCGGGGGAGACGCACACAGTGGAGGTAAGAGCACCTTTGTTTATTCCTTACACTAGTTCACCCACTTGTACCAACCATGCACACTGTATGTTAAATAATTCGTACTTAGCCAATTCAGCTTTTTAGATGCCTGTGGCAACTGTATCTTTGCATTTCTCAAGCAGCAATGCTTGTTGAGATATTATATTCATGAATTTCATTACTGCAATTTCCCTGTTTTAGATCTCTACAGATCCTGTATCAAATCAGAAATCCTCACAAACTTGTGATCATCTGCTGAGAAAAATGTTTGGGATAACCTCTGATGTTAAAATCTGTTTGATGAGGATTAATGCAAAAAAATTGGAGTTTGTCCCTGAAGTACCCCCAGAGATTGCATCCATTTCCAACTGTCCATTGGAGGAAATTCCTAAAATGATTCAGGAATCAAAAAGTGGGATGAAAAAGAGACAACACGAGGAATCACAGGTTAGTAGCCATCCATTTTTAGTGGTTAATTGATGTTTGAACGAATTTAAGGTCTTGATAATTCATTTTTAGATGCAAAGCATCTCTAGACCCAGGTTTTCACTAACTCACTCACACACACTCGTGGTTAGCCAATTTGCCCCTAGTGGCTGTTCGCAGGCATGGTAGCAAATGATTCCCCTCAGCTAGCTAGGCGCTGTTGCAGCTGACAGTGGAGTGAAGCCCCACCAAAGACTCAGTATATTTAAAAAATAGTTTTCAACGGCAAATAAGCAAGCAAACGGAGCCAGACATGTCTTACAGCTTACAACCAGAAAGTTGTAACTGTTGTGGATAAATCTATATGCATGAAGAAATTATTTCTTTAAGCGAATATCTTCGTTTCATCAAGACTGTGTTAATCAAACAATTATGTGTTTATAGGTGATGTATTTTTATAGTTCGGTATGCATGCCGATTTTAAGGTATCCAACAGACTTTGTTTGGAAACAACTGGCTTTTGTTTATATTCACGTTTCCACCCAAATAGACAGAGCTTTATGTTGTTGTTCTATAATCTATAAGCTGAATACATTTCCTACCTCATATGACCTTTGCAAAGTCCATATTCACTGTTTTCTTTACTCGTATTGTTTATATCCCATCTTTGTTAAGCTTCATTTTCAGTTTGACAAAGTTGTAATGAGTCCGACCTCCTTTGATTGATAGGCAGTTAGCTTGTTAGATTTCAAGGAAGATTTCATATAGATCAATACTAATCAATTTGAAGTGCAGGGGCATGCTGACATGCCTTCAGTGTGCTCTTTTTGTGCTCTACGTCACCCCTGTGCTCGTGGCGTGCTTGTGTGCATGCTGGAACATGTGATACACAATTTTCAGGGACCCCTTTTCTCCTACTGTGCTCTATAGTGCCAATTTTATTTATTTCAACTAATGGCAAAAAAACCCATTGGATAACTTTAAATTCAAATGTGACGAACACTCTAGGATTCACCAGCTGGGTGTCGCTGCTAAATTTGGCTTGCCTATACATTGCAGTCCAGTGAAACACTTTTGTTGGAATTAAAATGGAACACTGACTAAGAGGTTAAAGTGTAGACTTTCAGCTTTAATCTGAGGATGTTTGCATCCATATCGAGTGAACCATGTACGCATTTTAGGGGACCAAAAGTAATTAACATAATCTTAAATAAAGTCGTTATATTCAATATTTGGTTGCAAATCCTTCAATGACTGAATGATGTCTGCAACCCTTAAGTGGTAATTTGTGAAATTTTTTACAAATTAATATAAAAAAATTATATAGTTACCAAAGCAGAGACCAATGGGACTTAATGGGATTTTAGGTGTACAGTGGACTCTCCATCAGAATACTCAAACACAGTATGGACTAGAGGAGTGCACTCAGTGGAGTGCATATTGCCACCCGGTGTGCCAGGGGGTATGTGGGTGGCAAGCAGGAACTGCAGGGCAGGCTGTGTGTCCAGCATGTCTGCATGAGAGTAGTGGAATGAAGGGGAGATAATGTGCAGAGTATGTTATCAAGGTGTAATTAGAGAAGACAGGCTATATGGAAAGAAATCTTCAGACACAATGTCCATATAAAGCAGATAGTGTTTATTGCTTTGTTTGCTGTGGTTGAAAAAGATGGTGGTAGGCAGTTGTAAGTATATATATACATTATTCTATTTTGTATGGTGTAGGCCTACTGTGTAGGAAGATCTTAAAAGCCATTTTGAATGTTCATGTGTTTAATTTTTTTTTCCGCACAACTTGACTTCATGTCATGTTTATTGTACTAAGTATTACCTCCACTAGTCATGTCTCTTGTATTGGTTTTCCCCTGTTGTGGACATAACATGCAAGAATAGATATTTGAATGGTGCAAACCTATGTGTGGTTTTAGAAGGAATAACTGAACGTCATTTGTGGGCAATTTTTCCAGCCCAAGTATGTGGCAGCATAAAGGTGTTATAGATCTACATGATATGACTTACTTCAGGGAAAGGAGCTTCGTACAAGTAAGAGTAACAACGGTAATGTTGCCAACAGATGGCACTGGAGGCGCACTAAATGTCAACAAAGTAACGAGTAATGGAAGCTTTACACAAAAGAAAGTGTTGTATTTCAATCTGTTTATGAATGTAATGAAAACCCAGGCTATGTATGTGAAATGGAGCATAACATGTAAGTACAGAGTTTCACATGCAACCATGCAATACCAGCACGTATTTGGGGCTGTTTTGGCTCGACAGTATGAATTTCATACATGTAAAGATGAGGAGGTGTGAAGTAAAGCGCGTTCTTCATAGCGAGTTGAGAAAATATCATGAACATCACACGTGATCTAAAGTTCATATTTGCATGTTTTCTATATTGAGGTCACGCAAAAAAGTACAAGATACCGTTAGCTGGCCAGCTATAACTAGTTATCGTCAATAGGACCAGGCCTCATAGGCAAGCACGAGCAGCCACCCAAACACAATATTACAAGGGTTGAATGAGTACAAGCCACAATTGTCTTACCTTTGGCGTGCAAATGTGGAGAGTAAGAATTCCAAAAGATCAGCGATGTATAATGGCAATCTCAACGTGAAAATGGCAACAAAAAGAATCCTCCAACTAAACGTGGCAACTAATGTCTGACTCTGGAAACAACAGACAAGAGGACACACACAACTGTAGGATTTGAATCTTCAACAAGATACAATTGATTGGTTTCAAACAAAAGCAGCTGTTGAACTTCGAGGGATTAGGGCCCACACATGAGTGGTTGGTTCCAAATGGAGGCACGCGTTGAGGCCCTGCGCCACAAACTTGTGTAGTTGGCTATCGCCCTCTTGCGGTCAAAAGGTGTAATTATATCTATTTCACTGGCCAATGATGAAACTTTATTCAAGTAAGCTACTTGTTGTTGCCTGATTTGAAAAACAATTTGACACTTCAGACCCTTTGCTGCTGTCAGCCTATGTGCGACATTTCACCCAAATCGGCTCTGTAATTTGACACACACACACATGACCGATTTCATAATCTCTGCCCCAGCCTTTGGCCGTGGGCGGCGATAATGAATGGGTTAGGGCAAATGTGCCATCCTTCCTCCAGTTCTATAATACCTCCACGAGTGCAGGTTGTTTGAGTAGGACGCCATGACGCAATGAGACCTTGTGATGGCAGGCGGTCAGAAGAAGTTTTGAAAATGTGAAAAATACTGTCAGGAAATAGTTATTGCATCTTTAAGATCAATCATATAATTTGGTAATTTGATTGAAAATGACCAAGAGTTAGTCTCGGTAGCTTGTAGTTCATCTACATGAATGGAAAACATGACACTTGAAGATGCTTCTGGAATGAAGGGCCCATTATCGCAATTCATCTCTTCCAGCTAGGAGTTCTCCACCTCTGCACAGAGTAGATTGTGTTCCTTTGTGACAGAGGTCTGAGTGGCTGAGAGCCGTTCAATCGAGCGGTGGTGACACAGTAAAGGACCTGTCACATACACTATAGATTGGCTCATCCTGAGCTGGTTTAGGGGGGCAAAGGCATCTGAGTGGAGATGGTGGAATACACACTCACTTGTTTTAGAGTGCACAGTCATGTCAGTGCATAATGTGCGCACACACACACACACACACACACACACACACACACACCACTTGATGGTAGTGTGTGAACAATCTAAGGCCCACGGGAAGGTGCTACAAGATAAGTACAGGCAAGAACAGAATGACATAGATGAATATGATTTGATATGTACTGTACTATGTAATATGCAGAGTGGAGAATTAGGACTTTTTATCGAACTTAAGCTCAGCTGAGACAAAGTGGGGGAAAAAAGCAATTGGAATGCTCTCAACTGTGGAAATGAAAGCAGAGGGCCAAATTCGGCTGTGTTTGATAGAATATTCAAAATATATTCAAAAGAGTTTCTTGAAAAAGGGTTAAATCATCATCATCATCATCATCATCATCATCATCATCATCATCATCATCATCTCACAAACCTAGAAACAAAAGATTTTAATATGTGATGTTGTCAAGTGACACTTCCTTGAGCTGTTCCACTGACACTAAATGGGGGATTAATGTAGTGGACACCTCTATGAAATTAGAGAGGGCTTAGTAGTTTCAAAGTAACCCAATTTTCCCACAATTCTTGTTTAGCTGTGCCACGGGGTTTGTTAGCTGATACTTGTGTGTGTGTGTGTGTATGTGTGTGTGTCTGTGTGCCTTTGTCTGTCTGTTTGTGTCTGCATTTGTGTGTGTGTGCACACGTCTGTGTGTGTGTTTGTTTGTATGGCAGCGATCCATGCAGAGAGAGGATTAGGAGTGTAAACATGGATAACAGATTGAGATTAGCACAATACGACAATAGTGTGTGTGTGTGTGTATTTTTGTGCATCTCTATATAGTCCTTTACTTTTGGTGGCTGCAAATGTGTTCTTCTAGTTTGTGAAAGGACTCAATTGAGCGACCATCTAACTAGCTAGTTGGTTTGCAAAGCTCCAACTTATCCCCACCCACCGCTTCCCTATAAGAAACAACAGCAAATAAAACACTGTTAACATTTTTAACAATTAGATTTGTCATACGTGTCACATCACCCTCTGTCCTTGGTACTGTGAACATAATATCACTCATCTGCAACAGTGGCTTACTATTTTAGACATGGATACTGATACCATCCTGTGCACCACAGACAGAAAAATAACTTGATATCATATGTAACCCTACACAGCATGACACCACTGTATCTTATGCCACATGGATAGAACAGCTCTCCCCACTGTCATTACTGTACTGTACATTCTACTGTATATTATAATGTTTTACTGCTAGGGATGGAATGTTCAACCAAATGACAATTCACTTTGATTCTAATTATTTGGGCAGTGATTCCATGCATTCTAAAATTTTAACATTTGAACTGCAGTGTGGTTCGATTCCATTTAATTTTGATACAATTTAAAAGTGAAATGGGTATGCAAATGTGACTGCATATTCAAAACCTCACACTAAAGTATTAGTTCACAACATTATGTTAATATATGAATAAACACATACATTTTTATTCCCATTTGACATTTTATTCCAATTCCACATTGATGTCATATTCTTATGTGTTAAACCCCTATATACTGAACGTCGTCCCTTCAAATCAGAAACATAGGTGGCCCACCAACATATCAGAATTGACAACTAAGCTGAAGGACATTTATTGTCCACTTCAATCAAACCAATGAACCATGCATCTACTTATTCCCCTCGTTATTGCTCTCTTGTTAGCACACATTCACACGCATGAACACACACCCATAGGGTGACCAAACATCCCGATTTGTGCAGGACAGTCCCGTATTTTAGCCCTTAGTCCGGCATCCCGCAACAGAAGAGAATGTCCCGCATTTCAATAAACTCGTATATAAAAGTGTTAAATATATAAATTGGTATTGTTTTGTCTAGTTATTAATCACCAACCATGCACCGTTGCCCTGCAAGTAGCTTGGCCCATATACCAGCGCCTCCCTGCTGGCCAGAGCCTCGTCTCGCTGTAGCAAGATGCACTGCTGGCAACCGCGAGTTGTGTTGTCGCGCGCAGTCTGAGTAAACTACAGCCTGGCACTTTCAGTTTCACTGACCTCTGAGTAAACTACAGCCCGGTACTTTCAGTTTCACTGACCTCTGAGTAAACTACAGCCCGGCACTTTCAGTTTCACTGACCTCTGAGTAAACTACAGCCTGGCACTTTCAGTTTCACTGACCTCTGAGTAAACTAAAGCCTGGCACTTTCAGTTTCACTGACCTCTGCGCTACAGCTGTAGATGCTCTATGGCAAGATTTATTTCAGCCTGCCATGTCAAAGGGAAGTGGAGATGAGAGAGAGTCAGAGTGAAGTTGGGGATGCTGCTGAAGAACATCCAGCTGGTTCCCTTCTTCCTAAATGCCTTTGAAGAGAGGCTGTTCTCCCTCATGACTGGTGTGTGGACGGACCAGAGAAACTGATACAGCATGGAGCTTGTGAAGAGCGCGATTCAAGTCAAAACGGGTTTCTCTCGGACATGCCAAGAGTTTTATAAACATGCTCTTCATCAGAAGGCTCAAGCAGCGCAGTCCAGCAAGAAATATAAATTCCTCAAAAGGCCTATATGGCGCACCGTGCACTGCACTCTCCATGGTGCTGAATCCTTAGTCTCGGATTCACCAAATTATGTTTTGGGAGAGGTAACATTAAGGCACCCACCCAACAACTATGGAGACATCATTTATATCAGCCTACAATGTATGTTCTGTTCGACAGTGTTAGCTTAGCCATTTGGCCTATTTGACCTACTTATCGCCCTATGATCATAGTCCATTAAATCTCATCAGACATATCTGCCAAAACCTAAAGGTCCAACCATTAAAAATATCAAACCCCAAACATAAAATAATTAGATCAGCTATAGCATAATGTAGTAGTTTTTCATCACTATTGGGCAAAATTATGTTGACAATACAATATCAAGTCTACAGGCAAACAGAGCAGAGTGAAGAATGCTTGGATCTCGCCTGTCAGGGGCTTCCAGTGTGACACCAGAACCCCAAAGCCACTGAGCGCCGTCGGTTGCCGGCGTTTCTATTATGGTCTGCAGTCGCCTTTAACCTACTGTGCTTTAATAAATGAGCTCATCTAAATGCTTATATTTAGATCAAATGCTTTATACATTATGTAAACATTATTTTTACATATTAATTAATTACAAGTATTAATTATTACTTTACTGTCCTGCAAATGTCCCCATGCTGTCCTGCATTTGGATCATGTGGATTTGGTCATCCTACTCATGCACACACACTCTAATACATAAACTTTACTTTGGGTATACTGAGGTTTTTAACCCCCGCTTGGCCACAAGGGGCTCTAAGGATGGCAATGTCGGTCGCATTTGGTCCAAGCATTAGGGTAGCAAGGGGCTGTATGGCATCATAGTAAGCAGTGGTTGTCAAATCTCCTGTTAGGGGCAGCATTCATAAATCCTTCTGCTATTTTGTGGTCTGTTTCAGCCGATCCCTCCTGCAAGCATTTAGCTAACATTACCAAAAAAAGCAATTTCATTGTTGAGTGGAAGCTAATGCTAGCTGTTTAGCCTGTTAGCTTGTCGCTATAGCTATGGCCTCAGTGCACTCTGAGCAAGGCACTGACAAGAGGACACTGCCTGTCCGCCTTGACTGAGGAAATTTTGTCTTGCTTCTTTTACTCTGATAATGTTCCACATTAAGTCAATATGATGCCAAAGCTCAGGCACTAATGTCACATTGCACCAGCAGGTGTCACACTAACTTGTTTGGGTTACCTGATCGTGGTAACCAGTGGTTCTCAAATCTCCTGTTAGGCGTTCGCTAACGGGGCTTTTAGACTCTTGTGTCTTGTGTCTATATGCCATGACATTTAAAAAAAAAAAATCTTTCCATTATAAAATTGTAATGTGTTTATAATACCGTAATATTGAATCGTAACCCCTGTATCATGATATGTATCATGTGGCCAGATTCTCAATACACAGCTCTACTGTGGCTGTTGTTTGATTTCCCACAGCTGTTTGCTGCTTCAGCCTCTGTAACCCTGGTGACTTGGTGTTCTCCATCACTTATTGCCTCCTTTGTTGCATCTGGCAGATGGAATGGGTAATGAGGACACACATGCGCCCACACACACACACACACACACACACACACACACACACACACACACACACACACGCACGCACGCACACACACACACATTCACACACGCACGCATGCACACACGCACGTGCTTGTGCACAAACACACACACACACACACACACACACACACACACACTCAAGTGCGCATATCCTGTAACAGACCCTATAATGGTACGGCTGCACAGTATGAAAACAAGGGCTTACATTTTCACGAATAAACTAATAAAAATTCTCTTTTTAGATCACATTACAAAAAACTGAT